>SJYA01000280.1:4591880-4745407 GCA_006410615.1 Neotragus moschatus
CTAACCCAACAAGTTCCACAGTGAGAGAAGCCAAGGATGCTCCCAAATTCTGCCTCCTTGTCCACTCCCTTTGCCTCATCACCTCTGCTCCCATCTCTGTTCATTATACTCAGGTGTAGGTAGCAGATGACAGCTCAGTGTTGCCCCTGCCCAAAGGAGTGACGCTTTACAAGCTGAAACCAAAGGGATCAAGCATGAAGAGATGGGCTACACAGAGTGCTGTGACTTTACCTTCCTTTAGTAGAGAGATGCACTAAGATGGGTCTTAGCTGCCTGGCAGCTGAATTGCTACCAACAGGGAATCATGGCAGGCCTTGGGACTCCTCACAATGGACTGAAACCTGGGCAGCCTGGCCTGGCTCTCTGTATTAGAAGCTCTGTATGGGAAATGAGGCTGGACTTTGGTTAACAGAGCAGGAGTTTCCATAGCACCACTTCTTCCTGAACACCACTTGCTCAAAAATAAACAAGACAAGCAAGAATCACACTTGGAACTTTATTTTGTCGTTATCTCATGTCATGCTATTTCTCCAGCCAGGGAACTGCGTCTTTTCCCTTTCTCCATACTCACTACTGAGGCAGTTGTTTTGCTGGGAAATCAGTAATCATTCACATACAGCTGGTGTCTGAATTCAATAATTCTGTGCTTTCTTGGTGTGTAGGAAGTGTACTTGGTATATTTCATACCTATGTGTAGGAAATCAACAGCAGGTGTGTGTTGGGTATGGCACAAAGAGATGACCTAAAAGACCAAAACTCTAGGCAGATGAACAAAAGGTAGTCTCCCACTTACCCATACACTTTTTAAGCCAAATACATATTATATATATAATATATATTATATGTATGTATTAAGGCCGAATACCTATACGTATATAAATACATACACATATATTATATATAATATATATTATACATATGTATATATACATGTATATATATTACATATAGATACATATACATATATTATATATATAAATACACATACATATATTATATGTACGTGGTTATATATATATGTATTTGGTTAAACATACATACATATATTAATATATATTTACTGATTTGAAGAAAACATGTCATGTGTTCAAAAATCAACTTTTCAAATTATTAAGAGGAAACAATCTTTTGACAAATGTTTATTGTGAGAATGCTCTGAAGAATTCTGTTTTGTTTTTATTATTATTGTTCCACTTGTAGGTTAGACAGTCCATTGTGAGTCTAGACTGCTGGACTCACGGAACACAGAGTCCAGAGGAGTGATCAATAAACTTACCTTTGCCACAAACTTGCTGTTTATTGCAAGTTATGCCTCTGCAGACTCAGATGATGAGTCTTAGTTGAACTGGGGAAATTGAGACAGCTTACTAGAGTCATCAGGGTGGCGCTAGTGGTAAAGAACCCACCTGCCAATGCAGGAGACATAAGAGATGTGGAGTTGATCTGGATCAGGAAGATCCCCTGAAGAAGGGAATGGCAACCCACTCCAGTATTCTTGCCTGGAAAATCCCATAGACAGAGGAGTCTGGAGGGCTACACTCCATGGGTTTGCAAGAGTCAGACATGACTGAAGCAACATAGCACAGCACAGCACATCACTACAGTCATCAACATTTTATTACCAATGACATGGCTATCCCTATTGGTCCTGTGCTTTGGGAGGCTGACCTTTACACGTGGTATGCCTAGGCTCCCTTTCCCTCTGTCTTCCAGTTGTATGTGGTCACTGGGAGGCATAAGCAGGAGATGGGACACCAGGATGAGGAAGAGCTCAGGTTGTTTATTTCTCCTATACCCTTCCTCCCTGGCAGTATCTGTGGCCGTGGCCATATTGTTCCACAATATGAGTTCCCATTGGACAAGTGCTAGTCCATGGCTCCCAGTCTTAGAGTTCCAGTATTACTATTCCTCCTCTCCCCATTTGGGACTAGGTGTGGTAACAGCTTTGTGTTGCTTACTTTTGCATCCACTGTGGTTTCCCTTAATCCTGCTTCAGTTCAGTTCAGTCGCTCAGTCATGTCTGACTCTTTGCGACCCCATGGACTGCAGCACGCCAGGCTTTCCTCAGTTCAGTTCAATTTAGTCGCTCAGTCATGTCCGACTCTTTGCGACCCCATGAATCGCAGCACACCAGGCCTCCCTGTCCATCACCAACTCCCTGAGTTCACTCAGACTCACGCCCATCGAGTCAGTGATGCCATCGAGCCATCTCATCCTCTGTTGTCCCCTTCTCCTCCTGCCCCCAATCCCTCCCAGTATCAGAGTCTTTTCCAGTGAGTCAACTCTTCACATGAGGTGGCCAAAGTACTGGAGCTTCAGCTTTAGCATCATTCCTTCCAAAGAAATCCCAGGGCCGATCTCCTTCAGAATGGACTGGTTGGATCTCCTTGCAGTCCAAGGGACTCTCGAGAGTCTTCTCCAACACCACAGTTCAAAAGCATCAATTCTTCGGTGCTCAGCCTTCTTCACAGTCCAACTCTCACATCCATACATGACCACTGGAAAAACCATAGCCCTGACTAGACAGACCTTTGTTGGCAAAGTAATGTCTCTGCTTTTGAATATGCTATCTAGGTTGGTCATAACTTTTCTTCCAAGGAGTAAGTGTCTTTTAATTTCATGGCTGCAGTCACCCTCGGCAGTGATTTTGGAGCCGAAAAAAATAAAGTCAGCCACTGTTTCCATTGGATCCTTTATATTAGCAGTCCCCAACCTTTTGGGCACCAGGGACTGGTTTCACGAAAACATTTTTCCATGGACCAGAAGTAAAGGGGTTGAAACATATTACATTTATTGTATAGTTTATTTCTATTATTATTACATCAGTTCTACCTCAGATCATCACACATTAGATCCCAGAGGTTAGGGACGCCTGCTTTAAATATACCCTTCATTTAACTCTATTCAGTCAATTTCTTCAGGTGGAGTGTCTATTTTTTCCTGGGGTTCTAATCATCATTAAAAAATGTCCCAGCCAAATTTGCTAGGGACTATCTCTCAACTGGGTAACAGAGATGAGTTAAGACAACAGGCTGGCTCAGTACTAGGGATCTTACTTAGTCCTGGGACCTTGGTTATGCCCTTTCTGGGTGGAGATAATGAACAACTTCACATATGTGTGTGCCAGCTCTCCAAGAGAATATAGCTCTTTGAAAGAGAAAACCATGGTTCTATAAAACCACAAGAGACTAAACACACGGGACAGGTGGATATGCTGTATTACAGAAAAGCAGTGTTCCCCAGTTCATGGCAAATAGATGGGGAAAAATGGAAACAGCGACAGACTTTATCTTCTTGGGCCCCCAAATCACTGCAGATGGTGACTGCAGCTGTGAAATTAAAAGATGCTTGCTCTTTGGAAGAAAAGCTATAACAAACCTAAACAGCATATTATAAAGGAGAGATATCACTTTGCCAACAAAGGCCTATCTAGTCAAAGCTATGGTTTTTCTAAAAGTTATGTACAGATGTGAGAGTTGGACCATAAAGAAGGCTGAGTATCAAAGAACTGATGCTTTCAAACTGTGGTGCTGGAGAAGATTCTTAACAGTCCCTTGGACTGCAAGGAGATCCATCAATTCTAAAGGAAATCAACCCTGAATATTCATCAGAAGGACTGATGCTGAAGCTGAAGCTCCAATAGTTTGGCTACCTAGTGCGAAGAGCCAACTCATTGGAAAAGACCTGATGCTGGGAAAGATTGAGGGCAGGAGGAGAAGGGGACCACAGATGACAAGATATTGGATGGCATCACCAACTCAATGGACATGCATTTGAGCAAACTCTGGAGATAGTGAAGGACAGGGAAGCCTGGTGTGCTACAGTCCATGGGGTCACAAAGAGTTGGACATGACTTAGTGACTGAACAACAACAACAACAAATGTTCCACAGAACCCAGATTGGAAAGGAAATGTTTCCATTTGGTGAGTGGTACATGGTCACATTGAAGATATAAATCTGGTGTGTTCATTTATGAGTCTCTAGGCGGGAAAATGTTTGAGATCAACTCCATGGGAAAAGCTCAACAGAAATCGCAAAGGACAACATGAAAACTTCTGCTTCCAACTTATTTGAACTGAAAACATTGGATCAACCTGCATTTTTGGGGGGGTGCCAACAGCTCAACTCACATCTGTGATATCATGAAAAGCCACAGTCCTATCGTCCTTTGTCTATGTTATTTAATGTTGAATATCTTGATGACTGCTTGTTTGTTCACTCTCAATTGGTGGCCGTGCCCTTGGGTGCACGGACTTGGATGATCTTGCTCATTCGTGTGGAAATCATCTACATGACAGCAAAAATGGAGTTCTGGGACCAAAACCAGTGACACAGATGTGAGCAATCAGCCAATATTAAGAGGGGAAGCAGATTTGTGCAGTGATCCAGTTTACTAAGATGCGTTGGTTTTAGCCAAATTGCTTAATAAGTGCTGCTGAAAGTTGGGTAAAACAATTAGTCCAACTGATCCTAGGGTCTCTGTGTTTTCCTCTGTCTGAGGGAGCCTTGCAAGTCTGAGAAGTGCTGCTTTTATAGGAACTGTGGTGGATTAGTCGCTCTGTCGTGCCTGACTCTTGCGACCCCATAGACTGTAGCCCACCAGACTCCTCTGTCCATGGGTTTTCCCAGGCAAGAATACTGAAGTGGGTTGCCATTTCCTTCTCCAGGGCATCTTCCTAACCCAGGAATGGAACCTGGATGTCCTGCATTGCAGGTGGATTCTTTATTGACTGACCTACTCGGGAAGCTTCTTGTAGCTACTACTAGAGCTATGAGGTATTAGAGGTTGGATTTCTAGAGTTCCTACTCTGTGCCAAATTTAGCCTTGGGGTTTCTGAGGCCTCTGAGAGGAACAGAAGACAAAACTCTGTGCTTTCAAGGATCTAGATAAGACTCAGTTCACTTCAGTTCAATTGCTCAGTCGTGTGCAACTCTTTGTGACCCCATGGACTGCAGCATGCCAGGCCTCCCTGTCCATCAACAACTCCTGGAGTTTACTCAAACTCATGTCCATCGAGTCGGTGATGCCATCCAGCCATCTCATCCTCTGTCTTCCCCTTCTCTTCCCACCTTCAATCTTTCCCAACATCAGGGTCTTTTCAAATCAGTCAGTTCTTTGCATCAGGTGGCCAAAGTATTGGAGTTTCAGCTTCAGCATCAGTCCTTTCAGTAAATATTCAGGACTGATCTCCTTTAGGATGGACTGGTTGGATCTCCTTGCTATCCAAGGGACTCTCAAGAGTCTTCTTCAACACCACAGTTCAAAAGCATCAATTCTTTGGCACTCAGCTTTCTTGATAGTTCAATTCTCAAATCCATATATGACTACTGGAAAAAACATAGCTTTGACTAGATGGACCTTTGTTGCCAAAGTAATGTCTTTACTTTTCAATATGCTGTCTAGGTTGGTCATCACTTTTCTTCCATGGAGCAAGTGTCTTTTAATTTCATGGCTTCAGTCACCATCTGCAGTGATTTTGGCCCCCAAAATAAAGTCTCTCAATGTTTCCACTGTTTCCTCATCTATTTGCCATGAAGTGGTGGGACAGGATGCCATGATCTTAGTTTTCTGAATGTTGAGTTTTAAGCCACCTTTTTCACTCTCCTCTTTCACTTTCATCAAGACGCTCTTCAGTTCTTCTTCACTTTCTGCCTTAAGGGTGGTATTATCTGCATATTTGAAGTTATTGATATTTCTCCCAGTAGTGTTCATTACAGCTTGTGCTACATTATGAGAAATGCTCTATTCTGCATATAAATTAAATAAGCAGGGTGAAAGTATACAGCTTGATGTACTCCTTTCCCTATTTGGAAGCAGTCTGTTGTTCCATGTCCAGTTCTAACTGCTGCTTCTTGATCTGCATACAGATTTCTAAGGATGCAGGTCTGGTATTCTCATCTCTTGAAGAATTTTCCACAGTTTGTTGTGATGCACATAGTCAAAGATTTCAGCATAGTCAATAAAGGAGAAGTAGATGTTTTTCTGGAACTCTCTTGCTTTTTCAATGATCCAGTGAATGTTGGCAATTTGATCCTTGGTTCCTCTGCCTTTTCTAAAACCAGCTTGAACTTCTGGAAGTTAATGGTTCACATACTGTTGAGGCCTGGCTTGGAGAATTTTGAGCATTACTTTGCTAGCGTGTGGGATGAGTGCAATTGTGCAGTAGTTTGAACATTCTTTGCCATTGCCTTTCTTTCAGATTGGAATGAAAACTGACCTTTTCCATTCTTGTGGCCACTGCTGAGTTTTCCAAATTTGTTGGCATATTGANTTCCCCGTAAACCAAGTTATTCAGCCTCTTTTCTCCATCTTAATTTTCCCACTATACTATTATTCCCTATTCTAATCTTATATTTCTGAATAAATAAGTTTTTTCCTCGCTGACGCCATCCCCACTTCGAATTTCCTGGACCCGCCGGGGCTGGACCCCGGCAGGTAACCAAGCCCCTCCAGGATCCTAATGACTTACAATAGTAACAAATAGTATAACAAATGTCTGTATAGTCAAAGCTATTGTTTTTCCAGTAGTCATGTATGCATGTGAGAGTCGAATCATAAAGAAGGCTGAGCACTGAAGAATTGTTGCTTTCTAACAGTTGTGTTGGAGAANCAAGCCCCTCCAGGATCCTAATGACTTACAATAGTAACAAATAGTATAACAAATGTCTGTATAGTCAAAGCTATTGTTTTTCCAGTAGTCATGTATGCATGTGAGAGTCGAATCATAAAGAAGGCTGAGCACTGAAGAATTGTTGCTTTCTAACAGTTGTGTTGGAGAAGACTCTTGAGAGTCCCTTGGATAGCAAGGAGATCAAACCAGTCAATCCTAAAGGAAATCAACCCTGAATATTCAGTGGAAGAACTGATGCTAAAGCTGAAGCTGCAATATTTTGGCCACCTGATATGAAGAGCTGACTCATTGGAAAAGGCCCTGATGCTGGAAAAGATTGAGGACAAGAGGAGAAGGGGGTTACAGAGAATGAGATATTTGGATGATCTCATCAATTCAATGGACATGAGTTTGGGCAAACTCTGAGAGATGGTGAAGGACAGGGAAGACTGGTGTGCTGTAGTCCATGGGGTCACAAAGAGCTGGACATGGCTCTGAACAACATTGGAACAAAAGATGTTTCTATCGCCCAGGAAATTCCAAAGGATTTAGGAGTTCTGTGTCAGGGACTGTGGTTAATAACTAAATATTAGAAAAAATGAGGGAAAGGGAGAGGGTGGGATGATTTGGGAGAATGGCACTGAAACATGTATACTATCATGTAGGAAACGAATTGCCAGTCCATGTTCGATACAGGATACAGGATGCTTGGGGCTGGTGCGTGGGGATGACCCAGAGAGATGATATGGGGTGGGAGGTGGGAGGGGTTTCAGGATTAGGAACTCATGTACACCTGTGGTGGATTCATGTCAATGTATGGCAAAACCAATACAGTAATGTAAAGTAAAATAAAGTAAAAATAAAAATTAAAAAAAAAAGAAAAAACGATCTCTTAGCTCCCTTATTTATAAGGGTTTTAGGATCTGATATTTGTGCCATGAACCAAGGTTGCCATAAGTATTTTGTTGAACATGTACTTTTAACACTTTAACGCACTTAAAGCAAACAACCAAAGGTACAGTGATTATCATCAGCCATGGAGAAAGACAATCTGATGATTTGATTTTTAAGCCTATTTTGAGTCATACTCGCCTATCTATCTATCATTTATGCATCTATCATCCTTTAGAACTGCAAAGGATTATAATAGACTTTGATAGAATGACCCATAAAAATGCAATTGATACTAGATGCATATGTGAGAGTCATCATGGCATCCCTCTTATAGAGTATCGCCCTTCCTCCCTGTATTGCTTTTCTATTGCTGCTAGGACAAATTGTTGCAACCTAGTGACTTAAAAACTAGCAAAACTTGTATTTCCAGATTCTGTACGTCAGAAATTCAATATGGGTCTCATTAGCATCAGTAGGGCTGCATTTTTTCTGGTGCTCTAGATAAGAATTGTTTTTCTTGCCTTTTCCTGCCCTTGGAGATCTCCCTCTGGTTCTTGTATATAGCTGCCTGTATGCCAGAATCAGCAGTGTGGCCAGACGTTCTTCTCATGCTGCCTTCTCTCTCTGACCACAGCTGAAATAGTCCTCCAGTTTTAAGAACTCCCTTGATCAGATGATACTCTGCTCAGATAATCTAGTAAAATCCAACCATCCTTCTCATTCTAATTTAATTTCTATTCTGTCTGCTGACAGTTGATGATGACCCATCCAAATATGAATACCTGATTTAATTTGGATCAAGGAGTGCATCCATGGGATTTTGTTTTGGGACTGCCTCCTGGCCATTCTCTTTCATGGTGTCTAAAGCTATAGATTTTAAAATTATAAAAGTGTTAGCTGACATGCTTCTTGCCATTTGGAGGCAAAATGCCAGTAAAGAGAATCAAGCACAGATGCAGATTTAGAGACAAGAACCAGAGATAAAGTAAGATTGACATTATTTAAATCTTCATTAGGCCTCTGAGGTCCAGATCTGTCTCTGCCCTTCCTACACCAGTAGTTCAATTTGACCTTGAATTCTAAGAACCAAAATGATATACACACTTTATTTTTAGTGAAGTCAATTTGAACTTCTGTTCTTACTTTCAAAGATCTTAACAAATGTGCAATAAATTGGAGTTGCCTAGAGACTGAGACAGAAAACTAATTCTTAACCAAGCTATACTCACTTTGATTTTATTTATATATAAATTAAATAGTTAAATCCACTTACTTATTGCCTCAACCAATGTTATTTTTTCATTGTTCTGAATTTCTTTAGATCAATAAGCTCCAAATATATCTACTCATTTCTAAACTTTTGCCAAAGATACATCTTAAATTCCAGAAATGAGTTCCGCCAAGTTTTTGTGTATTAATGGCAACCCACTACAGTATTCCTGCCTGAAGAACTCCATGGACAGAGAAGCCTGGCAGACTATAGTCCATTGTGTTGCAAAGAGTCAGACAAGACTCATGTCAATGTATGGCAAAACCACTACAATACTGTAAAATAATTAGCCTCCAATTACAATAAATAAATTTGAAAAAAATTAATTAAAAAAAGACTGAAACTAAAACTTTCACTTCTTTATTTAAATACTCTCTCAAAACATACTATACACTCAGTTCTTTAAGCAACTACCTTGTCTCTTTTTTGAAATTATTATTATTTTTTGATGTTGATCATTTTTTAAAGTCTCAATGAATTTGTTGCACTATTACTTTTGTTTTTTGTTTTGGTGTTTGGTCCACAAGGCTTGTGAGATCTCAGGTCCCCAACTAGAGATCAAACCTACAGTCCCTGCATGGCACAGCAAAACCTTAACCACTGGACAGCCAGGGGAGTCCCACAACTACCTGTCTTAATCAGTGACTTTTCTTTACAGCTTTACATTAGAGATTTTATCCCAAGAAAACAGGTATTTCCACATTGAATTAGCAGATAACCTCACAGGTTTTGCAAAACCAAAAAACGTAGCTAAGAGGAAAAGCAGAAGCAGATATTGCTTCCTTTTTCTGATGGGACCACCCTTATCTTTCATCTTGTTTTTTTCTCTGCATCTGCTTCATGCCTTCTTTGCAAAATAATTCCCTTTGTTCACTTGTGAATTCTCTTCCCTCAGATTTTTTTTCTCACATGTAGATTCGACCAGTCAAGTCAAAACGTCTAGGATCATCTCTATACAATACTTTGGTTTGAGTGGCCACACCACATGATAGAGTGGCAATGCCTCAATGCACATTCCCAGGAGGGAGTCACTGTTGGGCCCAGTTTGAATTATATATACTTCTCTAGCCAGTTAGCTATGCTTCAGATTTAGATGCTAATAAGCTTTTCCCTTCCTTGATCTTCTGGATAGTGTGGCTGCTTACCAATCCAGATGTCTGCTTCATTATTACTTTCTGGGCATACACACCGAGGAAACCAGAATCAAAAGAGACACGTGTATCCCAATGTTCATCGCAGCACTGTTTATAATAGAAATTTCTTTTTTTAGCGTTTTAGCTTTTCTCTGGCAGCCACTGTATCTTATATTTCCATGAAAACCCCATAGCATGCAGACTGGCTCACACTTAGTAGAGTTTCTTAAGATTAGTTTTGTTACTTGTTATATATTTGTGCATGGACTGTAGCCCATCAGGCTCCTCTGTCCATGTGATTCTCCAGGAAAGAATACTGGAGTGGATAGCCATGCCCTCCTCCAGGGGATCTTCCTGACTTAGAGATCAAATCCACATCTCTTACATCTCTTGCATTGGCAGGAGCATTCTTTATCACTGGTGCCATCTGGGAAGCTCCTTTATCCTTATACATAAATTTAAATCTATTTCTATATCTACCCAATATAAACATCTCATTAATTATTTGTAAAATGTGTTTAAATTAGCTGCTAAAGAGCATATAAAGTATAACTTACAAAAGCATAATGAAATCAGATAAACCAGATCAATGACAATGCTAGATCACGGCTTTACTATTGCTATGAGAGTGTCATATACTGATTACTAATTTTATAGAACATGAAATCAAATGGATCTAAATTGTTTATTGGACATGTTATACAGAGCAAGTTCATTCATTTCTTATCTAAAATATGGAAAACATAGGACTTTTTTCATGGGGTGTTTTGCTTTGTAAATGAGAGAGTAAGTACAAAACTATCCTCAATGCCTTAAGTGTAACACACACTCAATAACTGTTAGCTGTTTTTAGTATAATTGCTAGTTTCATTATTTGTTATTATTGTTTTTATATTATGAAGTTGTCTTGATGGATTTATTTGTTCGATAGCTTATTACTGAACTCCTACTATATACCAAGTTATATTGGCTACAAGGAATTGACAAAAACTAGCTACACTCAGCTTGCCTCTATGGAGCTTATGTTTTCATGAGGAAATAATTTTGGAGAAAATCAACTAATAAATAAACTAATTAAAGGGTAAAGAAGATCCTATAAAAAATCAAGTGAAAAGCAAGAGAGAAAGGGAAAAATATGTCCAATTAAATGCAGAGTTCCAAAGAATAGCAAGGAGAAATAAGGCATTCTTCAATGAACAACGCATAAAAATAAAGGAAAATAACAGAAGGGGAAGACTAGAAATCTCTTCAGGAAAATTGGAAAGACCAACGGAACATTTTGCCCAAAGATGAAACTATATAAAACTATACCAATTAACAGAATGGAGGAAACCATAAGGCTGACATATAAAGTAATATAATGTTGGCAAACTCTGGTTGAATCAAGCAAGATAGCAGGACTTAAATTGTCTACACTTTTGTCTCTCAATAACTTTCTCTACTATGGTTTTCCCAGATGGCCCAGTGGTAAAGAATCTGCCTGTCAAGCAGGAAACCCAGGTTTGATCCCTGTGTCAGGAAAATTCCCTTGAGAAGGAAATGGTAACCCACTCAGTATTCTTGCCTGGAAATCCCATGGAGAGAGAGAGGAGCTTGACAGCTAAAGTCCATGGGATTCCAAAGAATCAGATACAGTTTAGTGACTAAACAAGAATTTTCCCTACTAGGAATTCCAAAACATCCAAATATATCATTTTGAAAACCACTAGGATGGTGGATAAGACCTCAGTGCAAATTTAGAAAGCCATTGTTATTCTGACATAGCTTCTATATAGCCACACTATAACTGTGTGGCTTGATTTCTGTGACCTTCAGCTTTTTGAAACTCAGATAAACTAGTGAGGGTGGGAATGAAGAAGATGATTAAAATTACACCCTAGTCAAAACATTTACAATGTTTGATCTACATTTAATTACTTACAAAGATGGAATGGCTTAAGAGTTTACAACCAGTGTATTTCTGAATCCAAAACAATAAAGTCCTCAGAGGAAATGTAGCAATAAATCATTTTTCAGACAGTTTGGAATAAAAGCAATCTTTTTCTTTTGTGTTTTAGAGCAATTTTGAATTGCATATAGAACCCCTATGACTTTCTCTGATCATAAAAATGAATGACTAGAATGAAACAGATGAATAGCCAATGGCTATAATACGTATTAATTGAATTATTTCCTAAGTACTTCACAAATATGAATTCATAATAGCTATTACAGAAAAAAAGAAATTTCAGTCTTTATAATGTCTAAAACTTGACAATCCATTTGAAGCAGAGAAAACACAGTGTCCTCTTTTTCCTGGATTCATTGTATAGGGGTTTAAAAGAACAAAAGAACAGGAGCTTTTCTCAGATTATCTTGTTGTGTGTCAGTTCACTTTTTGACCTTTAGAACTCACCATGAGAACTTCTATTCATTATGAATATTCAGTCATTCTACTGTGACACCTCTATTGTGACATCTCAATCTAGTAGATCTAGATCTCTGAAAAAAAAAAGAAACAGTTTTGAAAAAATCATCCGAATGTTAGTATGTCTATCAAACAGTGCTCCCGTAGACAATTATTTGGGTAAATATAAAGCAATCAAATACCTTAGAGAAAACAAACGATTTTTTCTCATAATTATGAATGCTCAATGTTTAAGACTTTGGTATTATACTTCCTTGGGCTTCCCTGGTGGCTCAGCAGTGAAGAATCCACCTGCCAATGCAAGAGACACAGGTTCGATCCCTGGATTGGGAAGATCCTCTGGAGAATGAACTAGCAAACTTTCCAGTATTTTCCAGTATTCTCACTTGGAAAATCCCATGGACAGAAGAGCCATAGAGTCTCAAAGAGCTGGACACAACTAACGACTAAGCAATAACATTATTCTTCCCTAGTATCCACTTAATCCCTAGGCTCATTTCTACTTTTCCCAATGTAAGGGACTTAACTCACAGGAAATATTAAAATAATTCATTGCCCTATGCATTCCAGCATTATTTGGCCAATGATGATAGAGAATATGTTCAGTGTACATATTTCTCCCTTTCCCCTGTGTGGGACCAGAATGTCCTTCAACTGCTTCTGTTTCTAACTCTCTTCTTTGGATCTAGGTAATCTCTTTTCCCTCAGAGACTTACTCAGGGAATACAAGTGGCAAGGCTGATCATTCTGCTTCTGTGTTGCTGCAGTGTTCCCTGTGTTTTTTTCACAGCCTTCCTATACAAGGATAAATACTGTCTGTATAAAACCCTCCAGTAATCATGCTATATGTGTTTGACTCCTACTTATTGTGGTCAGTGATTAATGCCTACTGTATCTAGTGACAACATGTAATACAGAATGTCTTAGACCCGACTCTTTCAAAATTCTATTTAGCCTTTAAGCAAATACTAAATGAGTGCTCACACTATGTACAAGTTATTCTGTTGTATAATGAAAAAGCAGTACTGTATTACTGTCTCATCCTATTCTGTTGCTACTAACATCTCTAAGGGATTCCCTGATATCTCAGTTGTTAAAGAATCCACCTGGAGTGCAGGAGACCCCAGTTCGATCCCTGGGTTGGGAAGATCTGCTGGAGAAGGGATACGCTACCCACTCCAGAATTCTTAGGCATTCCTTGTGGCTCAGCTGGTAAAGAACCCACCTGCAATGTGGGAGGCCTGGATTCAATTCCTGGGTTAGGAATATCCCCTGGAGAAGGGAGAGGCTACCCACTTCAGTATTCTGGCCTAGAATTCCATGGACTGTATAGTCCAAGGGGTGAAAAAGTGTTGGACACAACTGAGTGACTTTCACACTCACACAACATCTCTAAATGGCTACCACCTTTAAGGCTTCCTCAGACTCATTATCCAGTTTTGAAAGTCTTCTTTCAAATATATAAAGATTTTACCTTAATGCTTGCTCTGAAGGAATTTTTGTCTTTTCTTCTTTAATTTGTTATGCTTCTTTTTTTTTATGCATTCATACCTTGAGCAGACACTCACTGAACATCATCATTGGTCAGGAGCTAGGATGGATGCAGTGAGCAAAGTTTACAAACCCCTCCATTCTCTGGAGCTCATATCCTGATATTCATCTTTACATTATACCACAGGGCAGACATTCATCTTTAATTTGATCATGAAAACATTAATATTTTCCACATCACTCTACTGGGATAATTTCATATTTCTGAGTAGTAGGAAATTTAAGCTGCATTTTTTTGTTGTTGTTGTTCAGTGACTAAGTCATGTCCAACTCTTTGTAACCCCATGGACTACAGCACGCTAGGCTTCCCTGTCCTTCACTGTTTTCTGGAGTTTGCTCAAATTCATGTCCATTAGACCATACTTTTACACACTTTATATGTGGCCTCAGTTCTTCAAATTGCTTTTATCTCCATAGAAAATATTTCTGTGGCATTTAGAATAGGTGACTCGTTGATATTCAGGCTGTTAATGTCAATGTACTCTTATCTTATATATTTAAAGTTATTTTTTCTATTGTTTTCTAGAAACATAAAATTTGAATGGCAACATTTAAGATTTAAAATAAAGTGTCTAACAATTTCTTCACATATACCAAAAGGGATGTGACAGATAGATCTTGCTGAGAAAGATGTTTGGAATAGACAAGAATGTTTCTATTTATTTATTTTTGGCTTCAATACTTTTAAAATTTTAGGATGTAACTTTAGAACTATTTAATTAGAGCAAAACATAAAACCCTATTTCCAGGACCAAAGTCTCATTTCCTATATGATTCTTAGCATCTTCCCAGAGATGTGGAAATTTTTTGTGGTACATATTAGCTGGAAAAGAATGAAGGCAAAAAGAGTAGGGGCTGCAGAGAGTGAGATGTTTATGTAGTGTCACCACCTCAATGGACATGGATTGAGCAAACTCTGGGAGGTCAGAGCAGCCTGACGTGCTAAAGTCCATGGGATCCCAAAGAGTCAGACATGACTTAGCAACTGAACAACAATAACTATTTGAATTAGGAGCCAAGTTGCAGCTGCAGCGTCTATAAATGTTTTGGAGTCATCAAGTTCTACAGATATCAGAGATCTTTTACAACGACATACTATTTACTTTCCAGAAGCAGAATGCTCATGAGTGCATGACAGTCTCCTGATTTCTCACCATGCATCCAGTTACTGTATAAACATTAAGCATAATACAAGATCAAAATAAAAATACAGGTTTATGGTTATTTCATTTTCAGTTTTTCAACCTACTAAGGAAACATTTACTATTTTTTTCTTCAAAGTAGGTTTGCTTTCAGTTTCAAGACACCGATTGCAGAGATTTCTTTGAAATCAGCAGGAAGTAGTTCTACCAGGTTATTGAGTGGTTACTATATGGCTGAAACTCTTTGAAATTTCTGAACAGGAAACTTCATATGAACGTCTCTCTCTGTGTCAAAATGTCACTTGAGGTATATATAAATGTTTTACAAAAGGAACTGTTGCCTCTGAGTCTTGAGTCTAGGGTTGATTACTAAGAGTAATCATGTGTTATACTGATTGTTCAATGTTTTTATTAATTTCTACTAGAAATACACTCCACTATATTGTACTACTAGTAGAAATGAAATCACTGTAAATTTTATATGTAGGATGAAAATAAATATCATTTTAGGATTCTGTTGTTCTGTCAGTTCAGTTCAGTTGCTCAGTTGTGTCTGACTCTGCATCCTCATGGACTACAGCATGCCAGGCCTCCCTGTCCATCGTCAACTCCCAGAGTTTACTGAAATGCATGTCCATTGAGTCAGTGATACCATCCAACCATCTTATCCTCTGTCATCCTCTTTTCCTACCTTCTTCAATCTTTCCCAGCATCAGGGTCTTTTCAAATGAGTCAGTTCTTTGCATCAGGTGGCCAAAGTATTGGGCTTCCCTGGTAGCTCTGATGGTAAAGAATCTGCCTGCAATGCAGGAGACCTGGGTTCCATTCCTGGGTTGGGAAGATTTCCCTGGAGAAGGGAAGGGTGACCCACTCCAGTATTTTTGCCTGGAGAATCCCATGGGCAGAGGAGCCTGACAGGCTACAGTCCATGGGGTTGCAAAGAATCAAACCCGACTGAGCAACTAACATTACTACTACTCAGTTCAGTTCAGTCATTCAGTCGTGTCTGACTCTTTGTGACCCCATGGACTGCAGCACACCAGGCTTCCCTGTCTATCACCAACACCTGGAGCTTATGCAAACTCATGTCCATAGAGTCGGTGATGCCATCCAACCATCTCATCCTCTGTTGTCTCCTTCTCCTCCCGCCTTCAGTCTTTCCCAGCCTAAGGGACTTTTCCAATGAATCCGTTCTTTGCATCAGGTGGCCAAAGTATTGGAGCTTCAGCTTCAACATCAGTCCTTCCAATGGATATTCAGGACTGATTTCTTTTAGGACTGTCTAGTTTGATCTTGCAGTCCAAGGGATTGTCAAGAGTCTTCTCCAACACCACAGTTCAAAAGCATCAGTTCTTTGGTGATCAGCTTTCTTTATAGTCCAACTCTAATATCCATACGTGACTACTTGAAAAACCCTAGCTCTGACTAGATGGGCCTTTACTACAACTACTAGATCATATTAGAACATTCAATTAATCCCCACATCTCAGTGGCTTAAAACAGAAAAAAAAAATTCCCTATCAGGTTATATATCAGTTATGAGTTAACAGGGTAATATCAGCTTTTCAGTCATTCAGATACTTGGGCAGTTGAAGACACTGTCTGTTAAAAGAAAATTCTCTATGAATCACTTGCAATCTTTATGCCTAATAGAGATGTTGTAGGTATTTTCCCAGGTTCTATTTTTAAGAATGTTTGAATAATATTCTTAGAACAGCAATATCATCATCTCTTAGAGACAGGGCAGACTTGTTTCCTGATTGAGATAATAAAAATTCTGTCTCTGGAACAAAGGCTAGACTGATCTGCTAAAAGTCCCTTTAAAATATTGGGGGTTTCTGAAACTCTGGGCTCCTCAATTGGACAAAACTCACTGTACAGCAGCATTCCTTTGGGATATTTCCCATGGGACTTATGGGCAAGGGGAACCTATGTGAACATGAAGTTCTTGCTCTTTGTTGTACTGTGAGGGATAAAGTCATTTATCTCTGACCCAGGAGTCTCAAGTGTTCTGCTAGCATCCAAACAATATATTTCCATTTTTAACTTTTTCTGTGACTTTAATGTAACCTATATGACAAACATATAATACTGTGATGCCATATGTGTGTGTATATATATATACATATATATATATTTGCATGGTGAATTATAAAGTCTACTGTGAAATCAATAAAATAAAAAAATACTTTTCAATGTATGCATGATCTGGTTTATACTAAAAATAATTAAAAAAGAAAGTGTAATTTGGTCATTAAGGTTGGCAGAAATTATTAAACAGTGTTTATTTCCAATTTCTAGATAGTTCTTTTTCTTTTTTTTTTTAAAGGGTGTCCTCAACTTTATTTCTTTTTACCCTGATTATAAACTAAGAAGTGGGAGAGAGTAATAGGTATAACAATAACTGCTATTAGTAGTAATAATTGCCACTGATTATTGCCACAGATTATTTACTTTATGCTACACATTGAACTAATTTATTATTTTATTTTTACAGTTCATTCTTTCTTTTTTTTTTTCCATCTCAGGTGTACATGAGTTCCCAATAGATAGTTCTTATTCAAGTCAGTTTTCAAATATATAACTTGAGAGAAGCAGTCTGATTGATTGCAGTTCAAAATTCTGGAGTAATTTAAATATCAGTAACATATACATAAGTTGAGTAAATATGTACATTGTATTTTCTGGTGATGGATCATTTTTCAAAAATGAAACTGTGACAAGTTAATTGGTTAGTCTGCAAATAGTGTAAAATTACAGCTCCTGATTTTCTCACCTTCTGTACTGCTTGGAACATAGGTTTCTATGATATGTATCTAGGAGATGCTAACAAAATAAAGCCTTATTGTTTTATGCTTCAACCTAAAATTGACACATCAAAGACCATCATTGGAATTTGTCACATGACCCTAACATGTGGGAAGGTAATGTACCCTTCCTTGGTTCAGTCCCTGCATATTGATGAACCCTAGTAATGCATAAGCTCATGGGCTTCTATCACATGACCGATGGATTGGCCCCCTACACCCTTATAAATGCCATGTATAGATAATGTGCACTTGCTGAAAGAATTCCTATAAAGATCTTCCTCTTTTTATGACTATAGTTATTTCTAGCTTTCCAACTTGGGAATACTAGTGTACTTTTTTAGATTTGTGTTGAAAAACTGCACTTTTTTTTTTCCAGTAAAGATTATAGTGACTTGCCTCTTCATACATTATTTCACTTTTTTTCTCAGAGGCAAAAATATGATCTTCAAAATTTTGCATATTTCAATGATTTCTTGACATTATTCTCTCCATATTAGACTAATATTTACCTATTGTCTTTCAATTTAGACTGTATAATGAGTATTGAGAAGAGCACTATTAACAGGTCATTCTTTCCAGATGTTCCCAAGAAAGCTTTGGAGATTTTTAAATCACTGTATAGTTTTCAGTAACTCTAAGCTATTCCATGGCATTGAAACTGTCTCATAGAGTTTCAGACTCTGGGAGATAAGTAGGTTTAATCTCATAAATCATTTCTGAACTCTTGGTAGAATCAGCTTGGATTACTTTGTGGAAAATTGCTGTGCTAGCTGCCATGGGCCTGCACGGAGGAAAAAGTACATGCAGGGAATAATATTCCAAGCCAACTGAATCCTCTAGGAATATCACAAAAAAGCAGAGACTGATTGAGAAGGAAAGCGTCATTAGATGAGAAAACTCATTTGCCAGCCCAAGTGGGACCTCCTGAACAATATTCAAGATTTTATTTATTTATTTTTATTTTATTTTTTAGGTTGTTTTATTGCACTAGAAATCCACCAAAGGAGTTTAGCCTGATAAATCCCCCTCATTCCCACAGAACACAACTGTGTATATGGCTGCTTTCTCTTTGAAATAACTGATTTTTTTCTCTATACATGACTCCTAAGATTAAAACTTAATTTATTAAAATATCTATTGCCACCTTGAAAGAAAACATAAGGAGACTGAGAAAACTCAGACGGGCAAAGTATTTCTGTTAAGGCAAGGTGCTTGTTGAGCTGCAAAGATAAGGGAATGTCTCAGAGGATAAGGTCTAGGGGAGACTTAGCAAACTTGAGTTATTTAAAATAATCTCCATTTCTCTGAAAATTCTATCTAGTGCTTTGACTTTTGAAAACATCTTGTATTATTGATGACCCTGAAATTTCGATATGGTTATGACAGGTTTTTAGTTATTTATTGGTCCAAACATTTAAAGCAACAGAGAATTAAATTTAATTAAATTCTTGCCTATTCTAGTATATTGATATTATAAACACTTTCCTTCTCTGATTTTTTACATTTGATAGTTTGTGAATGATTGCTAAGCTTTTATAAAAAATTATTTTAGTTACTTTATAGACTTTATTGTTATAATTTTGATAATCTGAAAACAAATGTTATTAACCTAAGATTGTGATGTGTGTATGTGCTAAATCACTTCAGTTGTGTCTGACTCTGTGACCCTGTGGACTGTAGCCCACTTTTCTTCAAAAAAAAAAAAAAAAAAAACACAGATTTAGTACTTTCAATACACTCTAAGAAATAAGAAATAATTAACTGACATGACCAGTCATTATCTGTAATAGTTTCATGGGAAAAAAATTTTGATAAATCTTCAACCCACAAGTACATTAAACATGGAGGCATAAAGTTTCTGGCTAAAATATATCTGCTTCTTGAGCAACATTATGGAACTCACAAAATAATCTGCTATTTTTTTTTAACTTGGCATAACAATAGGAAACTTGTATTTGTATTAGTTCTGTAAGATGTAGATCTGAGTTAATCAGATATGAACCCAAGAAGAATGTTTATCCAGAAGAATGCTTTTGGCAGTTTTTATTAGTTTTCTCTTGACAACTGTTCTCTGCCCCATGAATTATTCTAATTATTCCATTCTTATGAATCACAAATTAAAACACACTTTTGAAATAGTGGAATAAAAGTAGCAGCATCAATGATTAGTAATACCATTTCCCAAAGTATCTATGCAAACAAAACAGAAGAAAGAAATATATATAAGGCTAAGGGATGGGATCTACAACTGTATACACAGTCCTGGTATGAATACCAGGTTCAGAATCTATTTTGTAACATAAGAGTGTCGGAACCCTTACATGCAGAATAAAGTTAAGTAAACTTTTTAAATCATAAGTATTTAATGAAGCTTTCTTAAGTGAATGAATAAATAAATCACTAGAATCTATACAATAAAATTATTCCTGATTATTACTTTGGTTGAATACAACAAAACATGTTAATATAAGTGGATTTCAAGATGATTTATTTTAGACTAAGAACGCTTATTAACTATGAGCTTTCTAAAATACCAGTAGTAAGAGAAAAATCAGCTTTTATTTTGCCAAGGACTTTAGTGTTTACTGAAAAAATTTACTAATGAGTTGCATCAAGAAGGATATACTAATTATGATACAGATATTTGTAGAATAAAAATTTCAATAATGTTCTAAAAATGAATTTCTCTAGCTTATAAGGATGTTTAATTTACAAATAAAATATGTATTTTCTGAAAACATAAGTCAGTGTTTCAAATATTTTAAATTAAATGTACATTACTTAAAGGGAAGTAGGTACAAGAATTGTAGCCAAAGATAATAAACTCTGTAGAAGAGCGTTCTGAGAATCCTTTCTGTGTTTATGGTGAGCACATGTTTTATCATCAGTCTGAGGAAGAATAGCTATTGATAGCTTGTTTAGCCCTCTTGTGTTCCCCCAGCTCCTTTCTGCTAGATGTGTTACTTTGACTGTGAGGACTATATTAGTTCACTGCCAACACTGTCTCTTAGGACACAGGTTGCTTAGAAGATTCAAAATTGGACATCTGATTCAGATCAGTGATATTTCAGTGAGCAGGTTAGTTTACCCCTCTGTTGTGTGTGATACAGTCTGAAAACACACACACATATACAAGATGTTTCTAAGACAGCTAGCTATGTGCATGGTTCATGATAGTGTTATTTCTGACTTGACTTCAACTCTTCCTGGTCTTAAATGTGAACAGAATTCACATGATCTATGGAGGTTGAGAAGTCCTAAAATCTGACATTATGCTGGAGATCCAAAGGAGCCAATAGTGTAGGTTCAATCTGATCTGAAGGTCTGGGAACTCGGAGACATGAAAGTTCCAGTTTGAAAGACAGGAAGTTTGAGACCCAAGAACAGCTAATGTTTCAGTTTGAGTCTTGTGGCAGGAAAAGACCAATGTCCCAGCTAAGGTCTTCATTTGATTTCATGGGATCAAGAGTCAGACACAACTGAGCATGCATACACTCATACTACGGAGGAAAATACTTCAGTGTACTAACCGATTCAAATATTAAGCTCATCCAGAATGATGCTTACAGGCACACCCAGATTATTGTTGGACCCAGGGTCTAAACAAACTGAGGCCCATCAAATTTGACATGTAAAATTAGCCAAAATGCAGGAAACAGCGAATTTACACTATATATAGACATAAAGAATTAATCGGTAACTCTTAAGCAGTCTACTACATTAAACATTCTAAGTTTTTGTTTTTTTTTGCATTGTCAAATAGAAATGATAAACATCTTTGTTAAATTTTATAATAATTGAAATTACAATAAATTAGATATGTATTGCTGCTGCTGCTGCTAAGTTGCTTCAGTCATGTGTGACCCCATAGATGGCAGTCCACCAGGCTCCCCTATTCCTGGGATTCTCCAGGCAAGAACACTGGAGTGGGTTGCCATTTCCTTCTCCAATGCATGAAAGTGAAAAGTGAAAGTGAAGTGGCTCAGTCATGTCCGACTCTTTGCGACCCCATGGACTGCTGTCTACCAAGCACCTCCATCCATGGGATTTTCCATGCAAATGTACTTGAGTGGGTTGCCATTGCTTTCTCCAGATATGTATTAGGAAGTATGCTTATAATAGTGGAAAAAAACATATTTTCTAGGAATTCAAATATTCTGTCATTTTCTAAGACTCTGAAATCCAGGCAAATTTGAGCTCCTATTGGACCCATGATAATGGACATGGATTTTCCAAAGTTTGTAGAAATATTCATCTTTGTAAAATTTGATAATATTTATTTTATTTACCTATGTAAACATATATACCATCTTCTTTTCAGAAACTGAGGTAGCTGAATCTAAGAAAAAAATTCATTTTCTTATTAGTAAATAAGATCCTTCTTTGAAAATATGTAGCTGAAGTAATATGGCCATTTCAGTCATAATCTCACAAGTTAGAATTTTTGAAAACTTTACTGACTTTTCTAAGTCTCAAGTATATCATTCAGTATAATGTGTGCTAATTTCCTAAATAATATCCAAGTGGCTTAAAAGAGCACAACTTTACAAAGGGTTGCTTAGGCTTCCTGGTACAGTTTTCATTGTGACAAATTATAGTAAATAATGTCACAAACGTACATTGTAGGGTAGAACACAATTGCTGCAATTATATTTGGGGTTGTTTTTACTAAATAATTCTCAAAGGAATGCAATTCTAATAATGTAGTAAAATTTTCATGCTGATATGCAATATTAAGAGAACATTTTCCATTTTCCTAAGTTTTACCAATAATGTTAATGTTCACCCACAAGCCAGTTTTAAGACTACTTTTAGGATTGAAAGTTTATCACTAAGGAAGGGCCATATCAGGGCAAATTTCTTTAGTGCCTGTGGAATGATGGTTTTCATCAATCCCTATTGCTCTCTGAGGTCTTTTTACAGTTCTGCAAAATTATATTGTCTTGTTTTAAAGCTTGAACAGCAAATGAAACATATTATTTTGTCCAATGAAATTATATGGAAGTAAAATCTTGCTTGTCTAGCATAATTCTATTTTTCAGCTTTCTGAGAGAAAATACTCCTGTACAAAAGAATTGTTCCATGCACAAAAAATAAACATTTTCATTATTTTATTGATAAATAAATCATAGTTGAATAAACACCATATTGTTCCCATAATATCACACATTAGGAGTACTAGGATTATTTTACTTAGTTTGACAATGATTATAACCACCTTTTTCAATGTTTGGAGTAAAATGTTTAAAATTAATAACTCTTTAATAACAGAGAACTATTTTTTCCTATAAACTCAAGTTTATTTCTTTTAGTCACTCAACATTAGAAAGCTTTGCATTTCTACTGAAACAGTTTCAACTTTTAACTAGATAAATTTTTGAACAGGGACAAATTGAATAATTATAATAAATATAAGATTTCTTCTGTATTTGGGAAAATTTTTTGATGGGATAAAATTATATTGATGGGAAATTGTGTATTTTGGATTTGTTGAGAGAAATTCAATGTGACTAGGATACAAATAAAAAAATATATAATTATACACATGAGATATGTGCACCTATTTTATGTATATACAAGTAGAAGAAAAACAATATAATGATGAATATTTATTGAAAATTCTATGTTCAAAATTATTTCTAAGAATCTTATATGTACTGTCTCATCACATTGTTAAAATAGCCCATGCAACCAGTACAATATAAACTCATTATGTAGATGTAGAAATTGAGACTTAGAAACGTCAGCTTAGTTAGTTGCCTGTCATAGCATGGCTAAGAGCTGAGGTGAAGCACTGACTGTCGTTGTCCAGTCACTAAGATCTGTTCAACTCTTCACGAACCCATGGACTTGAACACACCTGGCTTCCCTGTCCTTCACTGCCACCCTCAGTTTGCCCAATTTCATGATCGATGAAACAGTGATGCAGTCCAACAAGCTTATCCTGTTGTCTCAGTCTCTTCCTGTCCTCAATATTTTCCAGCATCAGGGTCTTTTCCAGTGAGTTGGCTCTTTACATCAGGTGGCCATATTATTGGAGCTTCAGCTTCAGTATCAGTCCTTTTAGTGATTATTCAGAACTGATTTCCTTTAAGATTGACTGGCTGAATCTCCTGGCTGTCCAAGGGATTCTTTTTATATATATAGATAAATTTATTTATTTTAATTGGAAGCTAATTATTCATGTCAGTGTATGGCAAAACCACTACAATATTGTCCAAGGGATTCTTAAGAGTCTTTTCCAGCATCACAATTCTAAAACATAATGAGCCATCAGGGAAGCCCATGAGGAATTGATTGGCAGTAATAAAAAATAAGTGCAGTTTATAATATGTTGGTCTCAGTTTATGATATGTGTTACTTCTTATCACAAAGATAATGACTTATATTTGAGATTTTTTTCCATCAGATCTCCACTTAGTGCTACCATACTTTAGTTATTATAATGTTAGGTCACTATAAGGCAGACATGAATTTTAATTTCTCTGTGGTCTAACACACACATGGAGGAGCCTGGTAGGCTGCAGTCCATGGGGTTGCTAAGAGTTGGACTTGACTGAGCGACTTCACTTTGACTTTTCACTTTCATGCATTGGAGAAGGAAATGGCAACCCACTCCAGTGTTCTTGTCTGGAAAATCCCAGGGACGGTGGAGCCCAATAGGCTGCCGTTTCTGGGGTTGCACAGAGTCGGACAGGACTGAAGTGACTTAGCAGCAGCAGCAGCAGCAACACACACACAAAATAACAATTCCCAGTAAGGAAAAATTCAAATAAACAGTGGCTCCCTTTAATGCAATAGAGGGTATTTGGCCTCCAGTGTAAGAAGGTAGAAGAAAAGTAAGATGGAAGAGGCTGATTAGCTTTTATCTGCTGTGGCCTAAATTAGAAATACACCACTCCAGTCATATCCCTTTGTCCTGAAGTATTTGTATGTCTTCAATTCAACCTCAAGGGGGAATGTAAAATGCCAGGTAATACATGGATATCTAGTGAGTGCAATATCTTTCACAACATTTGCACCAATTTTTAAAACTTACATACATTTTTTTATTTCATTGTCGGATTGGCTTTCCCCAAAAGGCAACTCTAAAACAAGGGATCAAACAGACGTACTTCATTCAGCTAGAGAACCCAGGAAACACTGGTAGAGGAATGAGGTATTTGAATGAATAAGAGGTGGAACTCAGTAAAGGTTAGACTATAAAGGAAGTTACAAGTAGAGCTTACTTTTCCTGGAAACTCTGGTAATAAGCGGATTCAAAGTCATCAAAAGAGAAGAGAGGAAGGTGAAATGTTTGTGCACTATCATCCATTTATTGCTATTAAGGACATTAGTTCCTTGGAACTTTCAGTCTGCTTCAAGAGTAGAATTGAATGTTTCAGGGGTAAGAGAAAGCCCCTTGGTAAAGAGATCCAGATATTGCTGTTGGAAGTCATGAAAAGGGGACTATGGACAGGATGTTTACTATAAATACACACACTATGTCTGTGTGCATGTGTTTAAATGTGATCCTTATTTTATTTATATATGCACATACACATATGAAACATATCAATGAGTATCATATATATAATTTATGTATTGAATCACTGGTTCCCAACATTTTGTCATGAGAGACCAGTTTCAGGGAAAACATTTTTTCCATGGACTGGTGAGGGGAGAGGGCCATTTCAGGATGATTCAAGCATTTTACACTTACTATGTATTTTGTTTCTATTATTACTATATCTGCTCCACCTCAGATCACCCAGCATTAGATTCCAGAGATTGGGAGCCCCTGTACTAAATAGTATACATAATATATGATAATAATACTGTTATTAAACACATTATTTCCTTTTGGATCAAAAAAAAATCTTCAGGTAAGATAAATTCAGTTTTTTTAACTGTCCCAGTGGAAAGCAAAATTATCCTTAATGCTTGCACTTTTTGAAGTTAAGGAAATGATACGGTTTGACTTGCACACAATGCAATTCTCAAATTGCATACACTGCTGCAGGATTTTAAGCTGAATGTTTGAGAACTAAGGTTTCTGAATGAGAAAAAGCACCCTGTATGATATGAGTTGCTTGAGATGTGCTATCTGTGAATGGGGAATATAGTTGTGACATTACATACACTTCTCCTTTTTAACTTACTTTCCTTCAAAGAACAACATAATGTATAATTTGAGTCACTCAGTGACGGGTAAAGAATGCACAGGTAACTGTGAGTTGACAAAATATTATGCAATTTTAATATGAGTAACTCATTTATAAACCATTAATCACTATTAAAACTATGAAGTTATTGAACTGCTGTGTATATTATTTTTTAAACCAGCTTTAGTTCATCCATTTTAAATGTATACTACTTTACCAAATGTATTTTATTTTTATTTTTCATCTTGTGATTTCAGAGGTTTTAACTCTTTAGTTAGTAAATATTCTGTCTATAAGAGTTTCCAAGCAGATATATGCTCAAATTTATATTTTTAGAAGAAAGAAAAATATTTTTTCTAAAGCTCTCATTTATTCATTTCCAACTCTAAGTTTCTTACTATTTTCATCAAAGCCCTACTGACTCCTGAATAATTCTCTAATATCATGTCTTGCTTATTTACCCATTGCTCATTTCATCTTAATTGACCACTTTCATTTCTTCATGCATGTCAAGAATGCACTGAGCTTTCACATTTGTTATTTTCATTGAAATTGTCTGTTACCAGCTATATGCACTGTTCTCTCAATATGTTCAAATCTCTGCTAAAAGTTAAAATAATCGAATAGAATTTCCTAGATCATTGCACCTAATATGCAGCCCCAAATTTATTCTTTCTATACCCTGGCTTTATTTCATTACTGATATTTATCATTCTTGAGAACAATTCATATGTTCTTATACTGTGTGGTTGCTAATGAATATGTGGTTTTCTCCTTAATTAGTCTCCATAATGACAAGGATCTTTACCTTAATCTCTCTAAAATTCCCAGTACCTAGAACATTGTCTGAAATATAAGACACATTAAAAAATTTTCTTTAATTGATATAAATCAATAAATAGATGGATAAATTCATTTTAAAGAGATGATTGAAACATAAAACAATTGTCTCATAATATGAAATAGTTATCTTCAACACAAGTCATGTCAACTATGATGTTAAACCAAGATTTCTGATGACTACATTTGAATTAATTTACTTGTTCCTTTCAAAAACCCTGAGAACTGGAATTTATTATTATTTCTTCAACGTTAGAGTAATATAGTATCTAAGTTTCAGATTTAGTTTATACATATAGTTACTATTTGAGCATACATTTTTGTGGACTGATTTGGTGGAATGATTAACTAGTCAACTTATTTTTCTGAAACCAAATAGGAATTTCTCAACAACAGGAGAGAATTTATATTTTTTGTTAGCTATTTTGCTTGCTTGTTTTGTTCTAAGGGGCTGCTGAGTGACTGGTGAGTGGAGTTATTATTTTAGGATATAGTAAAATGTACAATTATCATATTATATCAATCAGATGTAGCAAAAATGATTCATAATATTGTATTTAGGATATTAGAAAAATATGGACCAACCAGAAATAAGAAAAATATTGAAACAATTTATTATTCTAAGTAGGAGTATAAAGCATTGACTTTAGCCTTATCAACATCAGAGAGGAAAATGTCTAATCATCTTAAAATACTTGTGATGGTAATCTCTCCTACAGCAGTCCTATTAAGCAACTTAACTTGCATGTTCTAGGACTACTTGCTTCCCTAGGGAGGATCATAGACCAAGATTTGTTTTATTAAGTATGATAATGTAGCAAAATTAATCCAGATCAGAAATATACTTTATCTAGTACTTCGTTCTCAAAGCCAGTTTCCTATCTGCCTCACTGGGTTCTTTCCATTTCTTTGTGAGAGCTTAGTGTGTAGCTTGGCTATTCTGTTAATTGCATTTAGCCATGGATTTCTGGACTATTTGGTCCTGATAAATTGGGTTCATTGGAAAGTACAGTACCATTGTGTATGTGTGTGTACGTATGTGTGCGTGTGTGCGCGTGTGTGCGCGTGTGTGTGTATACAGTTTCCTGGAATCTGGGATCAAATTACTCAATATAAGGAAAGGATGTTGGAAATACAAGAGGATTCTAAAGATGTGAGAACAAAACATCGGCAATGAGTACTTTATACAGATGATAAAGAAAAGAAAAAAAAAAAAAAAAAGCGGGCTGTCAGTGATGCCAGAGGAACACAGCTTCACTATTACCTTTGTTGCTAGATAATGTAATATAATTTTTCCCTTTCCATTAGTCTTTTCACCATTAGTTCTTTCAGGGAAAAATCAGACATCTATTCTTCAGGGATATATAAATAACAAGTGACTAAAGTGATGAGTTTTAGGGAAAAGGGCTTCCCTTGTGGCTCAGCTGGTAAAGAACCTGCCTGCAATGTGAGAGACCTGAGTTTGATCCCTGAGTAGGGAAGATCCCCTGGAGAAGGGAAAGGCTACCCACTCCAGTATTCCAGCCTGGAGAATTCCATGGACTATATAGTCCATGGGATCGCAAAGAGTTGGACATGACTGAGAGACTTTCACTTTCACTTTTAGGGGTAAAAAAAGGACTTGAATAAATCAGTGATTCTGAAAATTGGATCTTCATTATAATTTTTCTTGTGGATTGTGACTTTTTAAAAGGGTAGATTCCAGAGTCACATTACTAAAACTACCAATTTAGACTAGCCAAGCTTGAACAATATAAATCAGTATATTCATAAAGTATGACAGGTTGTTAGAATTATGAGTCAGAATGGGGACAACATCATTTACTGACTTGGATGCTTGCTCCTGTTCTGAGAGTCTAAAATACTGAACTCTCTTCCATGGTCTCCTTCTTTTCTCCAATGGCTATAGTGAAAATGAAATAGTAACTAACTCTCCATTGACATTGATTCCACCTGTTTGAGCATCTATAGCTGCCAGGAGCCAGCGTGAGTAATCCCACCCATGACAAGGTCATGCAGAGAGGCCTGATGAGCAAGGTGAGTCAGGCCTCAGGAGTTCCCCCTGAGTTTCCCTGAGCATCTACCCCCCAAATAAACAGAATCTGCCTGCCTTATTGTATTGTGCTTTTCCACTCTTCTGACACTCTCTAGAAAAGGTCAATTCAGGGCTTCAGTCTCCTGCAAAAGAATGTCTTGGCTTAAAACCCCCTCTGATAGCTCTCTAACTTGCCTAACAGATTCCCCTGGACCTTTTACAGCTTGTGAATTGCTTACAGCCCCCCAGTCGCAAGAGGCACAAAGCTTAAAGCATCTTAAAGATACAGAGCCTTTTCTAAAGAGCTAAAAATCATATGGTGACAGGATTTCTCTGTTGACTCAATGGTTGCTGCCAGGCCTCCATATTCTTTATCTTTTAGGCATCTGGGAGGATGTTAATTAATGTAATCAGGATGTAGAAAAAGGTATATAGTAGTTTTGATGTTAGCAACACTAGACTTTTGAGTTAATTACTTTTCTTTTGTTATAATCACTGTACTCCTTTTATTTGTTATAAATTGCTGTATCTTTGCTATGTAAGAGTGTAACTTTATTTAGTGTATCACCTAAGACTTGTTTATGCAGCTAGATATGCAGAGAGAAAAGCCTGGTTTTGATAAGAGTCTAGACTGCTAACACTGCATAACTTTGTGTTACCCAATGATCTCTATGTATAATCAAAAGTATAAAAGGCCTTGAAGGACAATAGAGGAGGGGCCAGTCACTGGAAAGACTAATTTCCCCTGTGTCTCCTCTTTACTCTATTTTCTGGCTGAATTCCCATCTGGGGCGTGGAGGCTCGCCAAGTCTACTTACTTGTCCCAGCTTTTAAGATCCATGCGAGGGGGAGCCCAAGGGGGAGCACCTCACAATATTCAAGAGGACGCCGGTACAAACTTCTTGTCATGAAGTTTTATTAGTTCTCCATGTAAATCAAGTTATTCAGTCTCTTTTCTCCACTAAAATTTCCTACTATACTATTTCTTCCTAATCTCTTTTTATATTTCTAAATAAATAAGTTTTTCCTTGCCTATCTATCTCCCCTTCAAATCACCCTGGATCCACCAGGGCTGGACCCTGGCATATAGCCTAAAAGACTGATTAATTTCCAGCACTCTCTGTTCCATAGCTGGAAATCCATCAGCTGACTGTATAGTACAAGGAAGTTTTCTCAATATTCTGTAATAATCTAAATGGGAAAAGAATTTGAAAAAGAATAGATACATGTATATGTAAAAAAAGCAATTGAAAGTTATTTTAATATATCTTACCAGTTGAGTTTCAGCATGTGATTGGTATCGCTGCACCTGTTTGAAATGCGAAGTTGGCAGATTAATTCTGTTCTACGTTTTGGTGTTACTGATTCTGTCTTAATGTATGTACTTTTCATAGATGATAACGACAATGATAAAATGGCATCAAACATTTTAAAATGCCAAATTGTAGTACCTATGAGTCTTAGAAATTCAGAGCTATTATTAATATATATACCAATGCATATTATACATAATACATAATATTAATAAATATATCCTTTATAGTAAATAAATATATTATCATTATATATGTGTATTATTAATAAGCATCCTGTGGCTGAGATAGTAAGGAATTTCCTTGCAACGTAGGAGACCTGTGTTCAATCCCTGGGTCAGGATGATCCCCTGGAGAAGGAAATGGCAACCCACTCTAGTATTCTTGCCTGGAGAATCCCATGGACAGAGGAGCCTGGTATACTACAGTTCATGGGGTTGTAAAGAGTCAGACAGGACTGAGTGACTAATACTTTCACTTTCATATATTTATATATAATAAATATTATATAATATAGATAGTAAATCATTATATGATATAATAAATGCTATAGAAAATACTAGATAATCATACATGCCATATGTAATATACATACATGATTACATATATATATACTTAATTTAAATGAAAATTTAATAGGATATCTGTACCAGAGAATTTACTTATACCTCAAAAGATATTGTAGCATTCTTGATTTGATTTACTTCTTTTTAAACTTATTTTCATAAGAGAGGGAAAAGCATGGAGTGATTATTTTAAGATCATAATTTCATGTGAAAATTACGTCTTTGAGTTCCATTTCCCCTTTGCTGATTGGTGACATCAGACTTATTTCACATGGCCATTCAAAGCACAGCATGAATCTGGAAATTAACTCAGAGCTGTTGTAATTTCCTCATGTAATTGTCTTATTTTTTTCTGTTATGTAAATTATCCAGATGGCAATAAGATCTTAAGAGATAAACAATATAATATAATTTGGATAAAATCATACATGATTATATCTATGTCTGAGAGTGGGAAAATGAAGGTAGAACGATGACTTCAACTTTTAGAAATATAGTTTCTTTCTCCAAGTTTGAATTATTGTTCTGCCAATTGCTTTTTTGTTTGTTTGTTTTTGAGCAAATTTTTGGACTTCGGTTTCAGATCTAGATTGTCATTGATAATATAGGAAATATAAGACTAATCTTTCAAGAGTGTTTTAAAGCATAGAGAAAACATTTGTGAAATGTCTGTCTCACAACATATACTCAAGTTATTTTTACTACTGTAGTCTCAAAAGTTATATCGACACAGGAGCGGCTGAGAGGAGCTACCCCACACCCGAGGTCAGGGGAGGTAGTCGAGAGGAGCAACCCCACATCCAAGAACCAGTGGCTGAACAAGCGCAACAGGGCCGAGAGGAGCAACGCCATGTTCAAAGTCAGGAGGGGTGGCTGTGAGGAAATATTCCTCCTCTAAGGTAAGGAGCAGCGGCTGCGCTTTGCTGGAGTAGCTGTGAAGAGATACACCACATTCAAGAAAAGAGAAACCCAAGTAAGACCATAGCTGTTGCAAGAGGGCATCAGACATCAGACATACTGAAACCATAATCACAGAAAACTAGCCAATCTGATCACATGGACCACAGCCTTGTCTAACTCATTGAAACTAAGCCATGCTGTGTGGGGCCACCCAAGACGGGAGGGTCATGGTGGAGAGGGCTGACAGAATGTGGTCCACTGGAGGAGAGAATGGCAAACCACTTAAGTTTTCTTGCCTTGAGAATCCCATGAACAGTATGAAAAGGCAAAATGATAGGATACTGAAAGAGGAACTACCTGGGTCGGTAGCTGCCCAGTATGCTACTGGAGGTCAGTGGAGAAATAACTTCAGAAAGAATGAAGGGGTGGAGCCAAAGCAAACACAATACCCAGTTGTGGATGTGACTGGTGATAGAAGCAAGGTCCAATGCTGTAAAGAGCAATATTGCATAGGAACCTGGAATGTCAGGTCCATGAATCAAGGCAAATTGGAAATGGTCAAAAAGGAGATGGCAAGAGTGAACGTCGACATTCTAGGAATCAGAGAACTAAAATGGATTGGAATGGGTGAATTTAACTCAGATGACCATTATATCTACTACTGTGGGCAGGAATCTCTTAGAAGAAAGGAAGTAGAAATCATGGTCAACAAAAGAGTCTGAAATGCAGTACTTGGACAGAATATAAAAATCGACAGAATGATCTCTGTTCGTTTCCAAGGCAAACCATTCAATATCACAGTAATCCAAGCCTATGCCCCAACCAGTAATGCTGAAGAAGCTGAAGTTGAATGGTTCTTTGAGGACCTACAAGACCTTTTAGAACTAACACCAAAAAAAGATGTCCTTTTGATTATAGGGGACTGGAATGCAAAAATAGGAAGTCAAGAAACATCTGGCGTAACAGGCAAATTTGGCCTTGGAGTACAGAATGAAGCATGGAAAAGGCTAATAGAGTTTTTCCAAAAGAATACACTGGTCATAGCAAACAACACAAGAGAAGACTCTACACATGGACATCACCAGATGGGCAACACTGAAATCAGATTGATTATATTCTTTGCAGCCAAAGATAGAGAAGTTCTATACAGTCATCACAAACAAGACTGGGAGCTGACTGTGACTCAGATCATGAACTCCTTNGGAAACAGTGTCAGACTTTATTTTTGGGGGTTCCAAAATCACTGCAGATGGTGATTGCAGTCATGAAATTAAAAGACGCTTACTCCTTGAAAGGAAATCTATGACCAACCTCGATAGCATATTGAAAACAGAAATACTACTTTTCCAACAAAGGCCCATCTAGTCAAGGCTATAGTTTTTCTAGTGGTCATGTGTGGATGTGAGAGTTGGATTGTCAAGAAAGCTGAGCGCTGAAGAATTGATGCTTTTGAACTGTGGTGTTGGAGAAGACTCTTGAGAGTCCCATGGACTGCAAGGAGATCCAACCAGATCATCCTAAAGGAGATCAGTCCTGGGTGTTCATTGGAAGGAATGATGCTAAAGCTGAAACTCCAATACTTTGGCCACCTCATGCAGAGCTGACTCTTTGGAAAAGACCCTGATGCTGGGAGGGATTGGGGGCAGGAGGAGAAGGGGATGACAGAGGATGAAATGGCTGGATGGCATCACCAACTTGATGGACATGAGTTTGACTAAAGTCCTGGAGTTGGTGATGGACCAGGAGGACTGGTGTGCTGTGATTCATGGGGTCGCAAAGAGTCAGACACGACTGAACAACTGAACTGAGTCTCAAAAGTTAATATGATAATATAATCACACTAACATAGTGGTGATTCTTTAGCCCCTAATATGTGTCTTACTCTTGAGATCCCATAGACTGTAGCCCCTCACCGCCCCCCTTCCACAGGCTCCTCTGTCCATGGGGATACTCCAGGAAAGAAAACTGGAGTTTGTTGCCTGTTCCTTCTCCAGGGGATCTTTCCGACCCAGGGAGTGAACCTGTCTCCTTCATTGGCAGGCAGCTTCTTCACTGACTGATCCACTGGAAATCTTTACATCACACTAATAATCACATATACACACACATATATGTTGCCTAGAGAATCCCTATGGACAGAGGAGCCTGGTGGTCTATATAGTACATGTGGTCACATTCAGACATGACTGAGCCACTGAGCACAACACAGCATATATATATACAGCATGTATATGTATATATATATATATATATATATATATGTCTCACTTACAAAATATAATTGGGGATATTGGACATATAAATCATATATATATATATAATTTAACATTTGTAATTCGATTATAAATCACACTCAAAACTACCTAAATTCTTCCGGTTTAGGGAAGAAAATAGTTTTTTGTATACACATTTTCTAGAAATGTGATCTATTGCTTCATCATGACCACAGGCATAACCTCTTTTCCCTTTAGAGTTTGGACACTGTAATTCTAAGGTTGTGGATGCTTTCTTTCTCTGCACATCAGTTAAGTTCCTGCTGGTCTTGACTTTCAATGACTCTGGTTGGTATAACTTCATGTGTCCTGAATTCTTTCTTGTCGATCCTGCCCTAGTTCTCATTTGGGATCCACATTGTGAACTAGCTCCACTACCACATATGACAAAGTTCTGTCAGGCCATCTGCAAATGTCACCTGCACTTGAATCTTAAAATACTTCCTTAAGCTTGATTTTGGAGAAGGAAATGGCAACCCACTCCAGTATTCTTGCCTGGAGAATCTCAGGGACAGTGGAGCCTAGTGGGCTGCTGTACATGGGGTTTCACACAGTCAGACACAACTGAAATGACTTAGCAGCAGCAGCAGCAGCAAGCTTGGTTTGGCTGCTATTTATACACAATCATTCTATGATAGGAGGAAAACAAATTTCAATTCTCATAAAGCAGTGATGTTTCTTTATAATTGAAAAGAGAAACTCCAATCACAGTCCACAGTAACTGTTGTTTATGTGAGTTCAATTATAGAATGTGAAAGAATTGGTCAGTAAAAGGTCAACCTAAAGTGTTCTTGAATCTGTTTGCTGGTATTTGCTGCCTCATCTCTCTGTTAGTCCCACAGGAGCAATTACCTAGAGAATTTTATCTGGAGCTTCTGTGTTCACTATGCATGACTGCTCTTACACATTTGTTTCACTTGAGATCACAGCTATTGCTGTTTACCTATCACTGTTTCGTGGCTTGATTGTAGGACACATGACAAGGATATATAAAGGATGACATAGAGAGAACTTGGGATGAAATGGAAGCATGCACTTTGGAGTGAAAATGTAACTAAGTCAGTGATTTTTAAAGGATCTATTTAGATTAGATTACAGAGTGTTTAAAGAAACAATACCTTCAACAATCACATTGGCAATATTAGTGATTGTATTGATGCTTAGGAGTTAGAGACAAATCTTTACAGAATTTGAACAAATGCATGCTGAATTAATGAATAATGTTATGAAATCTGAGTTAGTTTCAAATGATTGGGTAAAATTGCACTTTACTTACAATGGTAACTTAGGTGGTAGAATACTAAGTAGATTAATTTAAAAAGTTACCATTTCATTTACATATTCTGATATGTACACAAAAGGCCTCATGGGGCAAGCTTCTTTACAAATAGCTAATTAATTCATTACTTAAGTCAACATATACTACTGTGTTCTAAACACTAGGATATACAGGAAATATAACAAGGGATAAGTTCCTATTGAGGAGATATACAAATTAATCAGTTAATGTATAGAAGTATGTTCTGAGTAATAGACAATATATGCTATACTGTAAGTCAAGAAGCCACAACTTTAAAACTTCTTGTTTCTGGAAAGAAGCACACATACACATATAACTTACTTTCCTGTTGAGAATGTGGAGAAATTCAATGAGCAGAGTATGTATAATGGTGTGTAAGTGTTTAGAAAGTGCACGGAGAAGAGTAAAGTACTCAAGGGGTGGAGGATGGGGGTGGGGCACGATTAAGGAAACAAACATATTATTTTTTTGCCTAGCCTTGAAGTTGGTTGTCACCGCTAAGTACTCAATTGGAGAAGAAGGTACACAAGAGGATCAAAAACAGATATGTGTGTTCACACCATGTATATATGTATGTGTGTACATATGTGTGTGTCAGTGTGTGTGTGTTACTGTGTTCTCTGTGGTGTGAAGCAGAATTAAAAATATGACACCTTCTTCCTTAAAAACAAAACAAAAAACAAAATTCACCTATTCCAGACCACTTCTGTATAAGTGAATATAACATTTGTTTAACCATGGAATCTGACTAATTTAGAAGGGAATGTTCAATTTTAGAGGCTCAAAACTAAACTCATCCTCATCAATATCCCTCAAAGAACACTTTTAATGCATTTTGGTTTATGACATTCCCCTTTATATAGTTCAATAAGCTAGAATCTTAACAACATGAGTTATTTTGTCTTTTACCCTCATTGTCAGTGGCTATATCTTTCCAAATCATTTTTGGATTTTTAACTCCACAACTTTCTATTTATCCTATCTGCTTCAGATCTATTGCTTTCTCTTTCCTATTTTTGTTTTCAAAAAGTGGTGCTCACTATAATGAAGACTTTGGCAGCCCTTTCCTCAATATTGTCAAGTAGGCGTCAACCACATCTATCCCCACAATCTTAGCTTTCTACTTTAGAGCAAGCCATCTCAGGTGGAGCTAGTGGTAGAGAACTCGGCTGCAATGCAGGAGATGTAAGACATGTGGGTTTGATCCCTAGGTTGGGAAGATCCCCTGGAAGAGGGCAGGACAACACATTCCAGTATTCTTGCCTGGAGACTCCCGTGGACAGAGGACTGGCAGGCTACAGCCCATGGGGTCGCAAAGAGGTTGACATGACTGAAGTGACTTAGCATGTATGCATCTCTTACACGACCTGTGCACAAACTTTGAATCTGGAAAAATAATTCTGCATCTATGTTTTTAAGAGTTCATTTTAATGAAATTCTGAACCTCTTCCATGAGGGATCATCATGGTCATTCTGGAAAACCTGACCTCTACCTCAACCGCACTTAATTATTAAAAATGACTGCTTACTCTCCTAGTCAGTTAAGGTAAATAGGTTAAATGTTTCAGCTCAAGTCAATTCAGACTCATTGACGGACCTTTCCTACAAGTGGTTGATTGATAATTAGTGACTAACAGTGAACTCCTGAGCTTTCTTAGTTATCATACCCAGAGACAGACACGAGGTTATCTTCCAATAGAAATCAATCACACCAGTTGAGGAAGCAGAGATCAGTACCCCAATGTTCACTGCAGCACTATTTACAATAACTAGGACATGGAAGCAACCTAGATGTCCATCAGCAGATGAATGGATTAAGAAGTTGAGGTAAGGATAAGACAATGGAGTAGAGGGACGTACAATCATCTTCCCCTGTGAGAAAACCCAATAGAATACTACTCCGCTATAGAAAGGAACACATTTGAGTCAGTTATAATGAGATGGATGAACCTAGAGCCTATTATACAGAGTGAAGTAAGATGGAAAGAGAAAGACAAATATTGTGAATTAGCACGTATATGTGGAATCTAGAAGGATAGTGCTGATGATCCTACATACAGGGCAGCAAAGAAGGCACAGACATAAAGAACAGAGTTCTGGACTCAGTGGGAGAAAGAGAGGGTGGGATGATTTGGGAGAATAGCACTGAAACGTGGATTACCATGTGTAGAATGAATGACCAGTGAGAATTTGATGCATGAAGCAGGGGTGGGAAGGAAGGTAGGAGGGGAGTTCAGGCTGGGGGAGCAGAGATATGTATACCTATGGCTGACTCACTATGATGTATGGCAAAAGCCATCACAATATTGTAAACTATCTTTCAATTAAATAAAAATTTTAAAAAAGCAGTATAGTTTCTCATTCCAAATGCTAAGGTTTAAAGAAGAGTGATGCTGGTAATTTATGTTTTTTCTCTTTCTGATCATTCTCTTTCAGAATATACTAGCTTCCAGATTAACAAGGATGATCCCACATGTTATTGGAGGTCAGCAGGGAAGTATAAATATTGCCCAGTTTGGGTAGGTTGTCTTTAACCACCAGTTTCTCTCGGTGGCATCTGCTGAATCGAATCTCATATTGTTCTGCTCAAATCATTCTGAATAATCATGCACTGGAATCAGACACTGAAATCCATGCTTGTGTCATGGGCTCCATTCTCCTGGGCCATGCACTTTGCAGGCTTTTCCATCTGATCCACCCAAACATCCTCAGGCTTTTTGCTTTTATTCCTGACCATTGGACTGCTCTGCTACACTCTGCTGAGGTGTGTAGGTCTCTGTAAGGTTACTATATGATATTTTTATGTCTACTTTTAACTTCAATATCGACAATGGAATTGGACATTTTCTTAGTTATGCAGTCACCCTAACTACTTTCTGGAAATGTAAGCACACTGTCTTCTCACCTCAAACATTCTTACTCTTTTCTTTCCTCTATTCTTTTGAATGTGCATTTCTTTTCTCTATGGGACAAATTCTAGCATTTGTGTAATTTTCCATTGTTTCCCACTCTGTATTTTTCATGGTGTAAACTATAGGCTATGAATCTTTCAGACTCTTAGCACTGATGTGCTAAAGTTCATCTGTAAAACAGCCTAGCTTTCACACTAACAAAGTATTTCTGCTTTAAGACTAGTCTCTCTTGTAAACATGACAAATAATTTATTTAGAAATATATCTTTCTCCCTGAAGCAGTGAATGCCACTGTTTGATATTACATACATTTTAGGATATTTTTGCCTACAAGAAAAAGAATTTAGTCTCAAGTTGGTTTAATCAATAGTAAAACATATATTCCTACACGAAGGAAGACTAGAGTGGCATTGTCTTGAGGGCAGTTGTTTCAACAGTTCAGAAACATTTTAAAGCACTTAAATCTAGAAATTCTGAGCTCATTCTCAGGCTGGTAGGAAGATAGCTATAGCCATTCTAATTTTCACAGCTCCACGCACATTCACATCTTGAGGAAAATGAGAAGCCTATCTCTTCTTATATTTTTCTCTTCAAAATGGGAAAATTCTCTGCAGTTTCTGAGTTCACTGCTACCAGTCACAGTAGTAGAAATGCAGTCCACTCCTGCACCAATCTCTGGAAAGATATCAAAGATTGTCCTAAGATTGATTATGCCAATGGAATTCACCCTCCCCCGGGTCATCATGGGAGCAGAGGGAACAAGCATATATCTTCAACAAATGAGTTCTACTAGGAAGGAGAATGGCATGAGTGTTCACTGGATCACAAACAGTGAAGTCTACAACAATCTTAAAATGACATTATTTCACAAAAATATACTTGTGAGGAATTTGAAGACATATTTATTTAGCATGCTAAAGATTTTAGACTTATCCCTAAAATGGGGCGCACCATCAAGCGTTTCTGAACGGAGATGTAAGATGACAATATTTGCATGAAAGGCTGAACTTATAAAACATGGGAGCAAGTGAAGTTCTGATGCTTGTACGGGGTAGGAGTGGAGAGGGAGTGGCATATAGAATTTCAGGAAGCCCCACAAATTTTTTTAAGAAATTGAAGAGAAGTGAAGTGCTCAAACAGAGTGTAGAGACAGAAGAAAAGGTTTCTATGTTACAAATTTTCCCACTCCTTTTTCTTTAAAAAGAAAGTTTCTGCTGGGATTTGCCTCTTCAGACACGTTTCCATATGAAAGTGTATGGGGCTGGCCCCTCTAACTGGAGAATGGAGAAAGCCAACTATGAAACTGCATTTCTTTGGGATTCAGTTGTTCTTTTCCTAATTTTAATGAGTTTTGGGCATAAAAGAGTTTAGTTTTTCTTTGATTATATGAAGCCACATTTACCAATTAATTGATAACTAAAATTTGTTTTTTGCATTCATGATTTCACCCATATGTGTTCATTCTGTATTAATATTTTTTTCACGTGTTGTTGTTGTTTCCTCTCTCAGTCGAGTCTGACTCTTTGTGACCCCGTGAACTGTAGCAGGCCAGGCTTCCCCGGTTCTTCACCATCTCCCAAAGCTTGCTCAAACTCATGTCCACTGAGTCTGTGGTGCCATCCAACCATCTCATCCTCTGTCATCCCCATCTCCTCCTGCCTTCAATCTTTCCCAGCATTAGGGTCTTTTCTAATGAGTCAACTCTTCCCATCAAGTGGTCAAAGTTTGGAGCTTCAGCTTGAGCATCATTCCTTCCAATGAATATTCAGGATTGATTTCCTTTAAGATTGACTGGTTTCATGTGTCACTGAACTCAATTTACTAACATTTAGATTAGGATTCTTGAATCAAATGCTATGAGTGTGATAAATGTACACCTACCCTTTTATTCCCCACTGGTTTTTGTTTAATTTTGGCATCAAGACAATTTTCCACTTATATATAAGTTTGAGACTGAACTTTTTCCTGCCATCTAAAATAGTTTTTATAAGTTTACAGTAAACTCTTCACTGAAATGGAAGCATCCAGAGTTGGTGTTATTTCAAGGAATAATTAATTGTATGTGTATATGTGTCACTCAGTCATGTCCAACTCTTTCCAATCCCATCGACTGGCTAGTCTATTTTATCTGTGAAATTCTGCAGGAAGGAATACTGCAATGGGTTGCAATTTCCTTCTCCAGGGGATCTTCCTGGTCCAGGGATTGAGCCCAGGTCTCCAGCATTACAGGCAGATTCACTTGAGCCATGCCCTAGGGTTCAAATAGTAAAGAATTTATTTAGTGAAATGGCAGCCATCCAGAGTTGGTGATATTTCAAGAAAAAATTAATTACAGGCTCATTTTTCTAAATGTTTCCACTGGGCAGGTGAACAATTTTCCCAACTGAAACTATGTTCAAGAACAACCACAAAAGAAAGGGAAGAGGAGACTCTCTTTGAAAGAGATATTCAGGACATGTCATATTTTGTTATATAATCCTATAATGAAGCCTCAAGAAGGCTTGAACATTGAAGGAATGTGTAATTAACTAAGGCTATGTTATTTATTGAGACCTATATATGCAGGTCAGGAAGCAACAGTTAGAACTGGACATGGAACAATAGACTGGTTACAAATAGGAAAAGGAGTACGTCAAGGCTGTATATTGTCACCCTGCTTATTTAACTTATATGCAGAGTACATCATGAGAAACACTGAGGTGGATGAAGCACAACCTGGAATCAAGATTGCCTGGATAAATATCAATAACCTCAGATATGCAGATGACACCACCTTTGTGGATGAAAAATAAGAGGAACTAAAGAACCTCTTGATGAAAGTGAAAGAGGAGAGTTAAAAAGTTGGCTTAAAGCTCAATGTTCAGAAAACTATGATCATGGCATCTGGTCCCATCATTCATTGGGAAATAGATGGGGAAACAGTGTCAGGCTTTATTTTTCTGGGCTCCAAAATTACTGCAGATGGTGATTGCAGCCATGAAATTAAAAGACGCTTACTCCTTGGAAGGAAAGTTATGACCAACCTAGATAGCATATTCAAAAGCAGAGACATTACTTTACCAACAAAGGTCTGTCTAATCAAGGCTATGGTTTTTCCAGTGGTCATGTGAGAGTTGGACTGTGAAGAAGGCTGAGCACTGAAAAATTGAAGCTTTTGAACTGTGGTGCTGGAGAAGACTCTTGAGAGTCCCTTGGGCTGCAAGGAGATCCAACCCGTCCATTCTAAAGGAAACCAGTCCTGGGTGTTCTTTGGAAGGACTGATGCTGAGGCTGAAACTCCAATATTTTGGCCAGCTCATGCAAAGAGTTGACACATTGGAAAAGACCTTGATGCTGGGAGGGATTGGGGGTAGGAGGAGAAGGGGACAACAGAGGATGAGATGGCTGGATGGCTTCTCTAGCTCGATGCACATGAGCTTGGGTGAACTCCCGGAGTTGATGATGCACAGGGAGGCCTGGTTGCAAAGAGTCGGACACAACTGAGTGATTGAACTGAACTGCACTGAAACGTATTTCAGAACAGTCAAAACTTATATGAATTTTAAAATATTTNTTCTCTAGCTCGATGCACATGAGCTTGGGTGAACTCCCGGAGTTGATGATGCACAGGGAGGCCTGGTTGCAAAGAGTCGGACACAACTGAGTGATTGAACTGAACTGCACTGAAACGTATTTCAGAACAGTCAAAACTTATATGAATTTTAAAATATTTGTGTCTGATTAGTATCTTTTCCCCAACCCCTTCACATCTTTCAGAAACATAAATGTAAGTATTGTCAACTAGCCAATATTCATGTCCTAGGAAAGTATTTAAGGAAACTACAATTGTCTAATACTGATATTTTAGGGCATATAAGTAAAAATGGAACAAAGAAAAATAGGCCAAAGTAGGCCACCAATATGATAATTCTTCATTGGTATTAATGAAAAGGTTCTTATTCAAGCAACTCATATGACTACTCCTGGATAAGAGCATGATAACCCACTCCACTATTCTTGCCTGGAGAACCCCATGGAAAGAGGAGCCTGGTGGGCTAGTGTGCATGGGGTCACACAGAGTTGGACACAACTGAAGCAACTTAGCACACAAATATGACTACTACTTGCAGCCAGAGAAACTAAAAAGAATAGAGTCAGTTAGCCCATCGCAAAACATAAACAACTTTACAGCTCAGACGAAGAGACTGTAAAATGATCTGGTCTTTATCAAAACTTTCAGAATTTTTCTACTCTAGAATCACAGTTCAGTTCAGTTCAGTCACTCAGTCGTGTCCAACTTTTTGTGGCCCCATGAATCACAGCACACCAGGCCTCCCTGTCCATCACCAACTTCCGGAGTTCACTCACACTCACGTCCATCAAGTCAGTGATGCCATCCAGCCATCTCATCCTCTGTCGTCCCCTTCTCTTCCTGCCCCCAATCCCTCCCAGCATCAGAGTCTTTTCCAGTGAGTCAACTCTTCGCATGAGGTGGCCAAAGTACTGGAGTTTCAGCTTTAGCNGAGTAAGCGTCTTTTAATTTCATGGCTGCAGTCACCATCTGCAGTGATTTTGGAGCTCCCCAAAATAAGTCTGATATTGTTTCCACTGTTTCCCCATCTATCTCCCATGAAGTGATTGAACCAGATGCCATGATTTTCGTTTTCTGAATGTTGAGCTTGATTCATTTGGTGTATGTACCGTACAAACTAATGCAATACTGTAAAGCAACTATACCTCAAAAAATAAAAAATAAAAAAATTCATGTCTGCATGCATTTAATATGTATAAATTGATATATTTATAATAGATAATTATTGCATTTATAATGAAAATGCCTTTGGAAATGTATAAAATCATGCATATGATCTATTTAGCTGTGTGAGTTTGGGAAAAAGCACTTCACTACAGTCTTCCCCTGGTTCCTTTGGCTGTGAGCAAATCCCATGGCCACTGGTCTCAGTGGGGCTTCTGTTATCTCTCACAACAGAAGCAGCCCATTTGGAAGTTGACTATCAGCTACCAAGATATGGTTTAAAGGACATTTAATGCTATTTTTCAAATAAAATAGGGTTTCTTATTTAAAGTCTCTTCCTGGGTGTAAGCAAAAAATAAAACAGGAACTATGACTAATAAATTGGCAAAAAAAATTTTTTTCCGGTCTTGAGAAGAAGGATTTTAAATGTGTTCCTTGCATCTGTTCCTACCTTGATGAATTTAAGTAAGCATTGAATTTCACATCTGATCCAATTAAAAGAGGTAAAATCTTGAAAGGATATATTTTCAATAGGCTCCTTGAGGTACAATCTAAATTGAAGATGTCCAGGGAAACAGAGGATGGAATATTATTTGCTATTGTATCACAGAATAAGATATTACATATTTAAATAAAATAAGCATGTAGAAAATAATATAGTTTGTACACTAGTTTATGTCTTTCTTTAAAAGTGACCTGAAGAATTGATGCTTTTGAACTATGGTGTTGCAGAAGACTCTTGAGAGTCCCTTGGACTGCAAGTAGATCCAACCCATCTGTTCTAAAGGATATCAATCCTGGGTGTCCTTTGGAAGGAATGATGCTAAAGCTGAAACTCCAATACTTTGGCCACCTGATGTGAAGAGTTGACTCATTGGAAAAGACTCTGATGCTGGGAGGGATTGGGGGCACGAAGAGAAGGGGACGACAGAGGATGAGATGGCTGGATGGCATCACTGACTCGATGGACGTGAGTTCGGGTGAACTCCGGGAGTTGGTGATGGACAGCGAGTCCTGGAGTGCTGCAATTCATGGGGCTGCAAAGAGTTGGACACGACTGAGCGACTGAACTGAACTCAACTGAAAGATGGTTAGATTGAAAGAGTAGGAACTGCCTTAAATTGCTGCAGATGTAATTGAAAAATTCTGGTGTCATATAATAATTTGAGAATGAGTACCTTCCAGTGATCTGATACCAACAACCAGTCATTTATATGGAAACTGTTAGAAGTTACTAGAAACCAGCTAACACATTTCAAACAGTAAGTTAACATCCACACAATGCATTCTTTCTCTCTCTCTCCAAACAGTTAAAAAAAATGAAACATTTTACTGACTTAAAATTTTATTACTTATAATCTTATTAAAAATTACAAAGGTGAAACTATATTTTGGAGATATAAACAAAAATAACTGCTTCATGGCTTATCCATGGCTGTGTGTTCTGGTTTTAAAATTCAGAATAATGCAATGTTGGAAAACGGATGTTAGAGAATGGACATACATAAAAAGGCACAATCTAAAATGCACATACACTGGAAAAATTAATCTCATTCAATAAGCTCTGGGAGAAGCAAACTGCATGAGCATATTGATGAGAAGCAGATCCTCTAATGACTCAGTGAAGCTTTATTCTTTGTTTGAATTTTGTGAAAATATATTGTGTTGGTTTGGTACTTTTGAGAAAAAGATAGCATTCATTCATGAAAAGACATTCCTAGTTTTGATGAAAGTTAGAAATTTAAGGCTACATCTGAGTTTAAGAACAACACATTTCCTTTAGCCAAAAATTATTGTGTTATATTCTTTAACTCTATTGTTAATGCTCTTCTTTTCACTGCATTTTATTTATCTATTTTCTGATGTATGCAGAAAGAGTTATATTGTGCTAACAATTTGACATTTTATTTGTTTCAATGAACTTTAGACTCAATTTGTCCAAGATTAGGATAAATCACCCACACCATCTACAGACATTAGTAATATGGTTAATTCATCAGAAAAGTTAGCTTGTTAAGATAATTGAATCATATCTACATGTGATCTGAATTTCAGTGGAGATTATTTTTATATCCCTTAAAAATCATATTCCATCACTGGTACCTGTTTTCACTCAATGTATGCGGTAAAGAGGGACAGAAAATAAATGTTTCAGTAAGGTAAGCAAATAAGCAACATTTTATCCATCAGTCACTGTCCTGATAATTTATAAATAAAAGATATAGGAGTTTCTTAAAAGGATGTGTTATTTAACCACTTCTCTGCATGAAATAGACATTTGAATCTTTAAGAATCTGCTGAAATCCAATGACTGGTTCATTTTTTTTTTTAATGGAAAAAATGTGAAGTAAGGAGAAAGATTAGACACAAAAAGGAGGGATTAGAATTTAGTGCAAGACCATTACTTCAGTTTTACAGGAACTAGTACTGGCGTCAAGTGAATGAATTACTTGTCTGAAGGCATAACAATTATAACATCTGAAATTCAAACATAGATTTTTCGGATTCCAAAGCCCATGCTACTGGTAAATGTGAACCATTCTTTATTTCCTTGATGATTAATTAATATATTTAAATGATATTTTCAAGTTGACTTAGCTAATATTTTATTGTCTAATTTATTACTTATTTGAAAGTGACAATGTTAGTTGCTAAGTCATGTCCAGCTCTTTCAGATTGTATAGACTATACCCTTCCAGTCTCTGTCCATTGAATTCTCCAGGCAAGAATACTGGAGTGGTTAGTCATGCCCTTCTCCAGGGGATCTTCCTGATCCAAGGACTGAACATGGGTCTTCCTCATTGCAGGCAGATTCTTTATCATCTGAGCCCCAAGGGAAGCCCAATTACCTGTTTAACTTGGATCATATTATATATTTCTTATTAAATATTTATAATTATTTTTCAATAATAATTAATTTCAAATCAGATTAATATATACATTTACCCTTAAAATTCAGAGTATTATAAGCATACTTATTTTTATATTTGAGGTAAATGTGCATGCATGTTCAGTGGCTCAGTTGTGTTCCACTCTTTGCAGCACCATGGACTGTAGCCCACCAGGCTCCTCTATCCATGGGATCTTCCAGGTAAGAATACTGGAATGAATTGCCATTTCCTTCTCCATGGGGTCTTCCTGACCCAGCAATCACCCATGTCTCCTGCGTCTCCTGGTTTGGCAGGCAGATTCTTTTACCTCTGCACACTTGGGAATCTCGAGATAAGTTTATCAATTATTAAAGAAAAAAAAATTGTGACCTTTTTATTCCACAAGGGCATTTGCTATATTTAGACACGTTATTGTGAAGCTAATGATTTACAGAGGAAAAGGCAGCTCTATTCAATCGCACAGTAAAAAATCTTGACTCATAAAGGCTCATGGAGATTTTAATACAGTTAAAAGTTTTTATGTGAGTATAGGAAATAGATGGTCAAGATGCATAAAAAGATGAAATTTTCCAGTGGATCAAAAAAGGGAACATATGTCTGAGATTATAGAAATATGAAGAAGCAACCTAACTGTTCCTTTTCCTCGACTCTAATCTATTCAATGTTCTTCCATTAGTTTAACAGTTTCTGTGTCCTCGATATGTGAGACTCTCTAGGTTCTGCTTTGGTCAAAAAGAAGATCAGCATCAAAATTTTCTTCTCTGTTTCAGAAGAAGAGATGGGAAAATATAAAAAACAAAGTTCTGAATGAGGCTCTGAAGAGATCCTGAATCTCTGAATCCTTCAGATTTAAGTTTCTCAGAATTAAAACCCAATGCTGACTACTTGAGTTCTCTTTGGAAGAACAGCTCTATTTTCTATATTTTTAATTGAAATATAGTTTATTTATAATGTGTTAGTTTCAGATGCACAGCAAAGTGATTCCATTATTCATATATATGTATGTATGCATATATATATATATATATATATATTTACATTCTCCTTTCTAGGTTATTACAAGATATTGAGTATAGTTCCTTGTATTATACAATAGGATCTTGTTGGTTGTATATTTTATACATAGTACATATATGCATGAACTACAAAATCTTAGTTTATCCCTTCCGAACCACTTCCCCTTTGGTAGCCACAAGTTTGTTTTCTGTGTCTGTGAGTAGATTTTGTAAATAAGTTCATTTGTACTATTTTTTAGATTCCATAGCTCATCTTTATCAAAAGAAAGATAATAAATCATGAAAGAAAATTTTCTAGATGTACTAAGGGCTTCCCTGATAGCTCAGTTGGTAAAGAATCCACCTGCAATGCAGAAGACCCTGGTTCAATTCCTGGGTTGGGAAGGTCTCCTGGAGAAGGGGTAGGCTACCCACTACAGTATTCTTGGGCTTCCCTTGTGGCTCAGCTGGTAAAGAATCCACCCACAATGCGGGAAACCTGGATTTGATCCCTGGGTTGGGAAGATCCTCTGGACAAGGGAAAAGCTACTCATTCCAGTATTCTGGCCTAGAGAATTCTATGGTGAAGTCCATGGGGTTGCAAAGAGTCGGACATGACTGAGCACTTCACTTCATTTTGCAGATATACTAAGTGAATATAAATGTTGAGACTGGATGGGGGCTGGAAATCAAGCAGCAGAACTGATTTGGAGTAAACACACAGAGAGATATGCAATTATTTTAGGAAAAAGTAATTGGTAGATTGATATTAGAAAATAATATCTGAATAATAGAATAACAGAAATGATAAAACATGCCAGATGGAAGAAGATGGTGAATTGATTAAAGAAAAACACAAGAAGAATTACTCTCGGAAATGAAGAATGGATTTAAATATATAGATTGAAAGGGTTAACTGAAGTTCAAACAGATCTGATTAGGAAAAAAATATATATATATGTTTACAGTCTTATTCTGGTAAATGCCTAAGCAACAAAGGTCAGATTAAAAATGGCTAAGCATGTAAACTGAGGGCAGGGGTTAATAACTGATTCTAATACCTGTGTGTTTCTGCTTAGAGATGCTTAATGATTAGACCCTTAATAGAACAAATCATGCAGCTCTTACTTAGGGAGTCCAAGGTGAGTGAGAATCTGGCCCATTTTTGAGATTATTTATTTATTTTGTGACTGTGCTGGCCCTTCATTTTTGTCCAGGCTTTCCTCTAGTATTGGCGAACAGGACCTACTCTCCAGCTGTGGTTTGCAGGCTTCTCACTGCGGTGGCTTCTCTTGTTGTGGAGCGTAGGCCCTACGCTTCAGCAGCTGCGACTGCCAGGCTCCTGAGCACAGGCTCAGTAGCTGCGGTGCATGGGCTCAGTTGCCCCACAGCATGTGGAATCTACCCAGACCATGGATCACACCTGTCTCCTGCACTGGCAGGAGAACTCTTTACCACTGAGCCACCAGGGAAGTCCTAGATTTTATTTTTTTATTTAACTAATATTTTGGCAGTATTAATGAGATATAGTTGTGCCAGAAAATAGAAGCCAGTCCATATTCCTGAGAGACTTCATAACCAGCAAAGTTTGAAATCCAAAGGTTTCCTTGAGTTGATGGCTTGCTTCTTTGTGCTGATGTTCTCAGTACCCATCAAGTTTCTCTAGAGATCATGTGGGTTCCAAACTCAGCAAATGGGGACTTCCGGAAGTTCCATTTGGGAATCACAGAAATTGCAACATACTGTTGTTATGAATGCTGCATTTTCCCATGTTTTGTGTTTTCACGGAATAAAAATTAAAAAGTGGCACTGCATGAAGCCCATTTTGTCTAAGCAAAGTGTTGGTTGTTGGTTTGAACTGAAGATCACTATTGTTTCTAGAACTGAGAGCAAACTACTGAGCTCAGAAGCAAGAATCATTGCCACAGCCTCAGAGTAAGATGTGAAAGGCAGCTTTGGAAAGTTCAGAGAGGGTAGTTCTGACAGACTGTGATGCTTGGATATTTGATAAATTATTCTTGATTTGATGTGGTGAAAATTCTGCTGTATCTTTTTGGAGATGAATGTTTTAAGTTGATTTTTGGATACTATAACTGCTCATCCTCAGCAGAACAGCCATGTTGTTTCTGTGCTGTGCTGTACTGGGCTTAGTCACTCAGTCATGTCTTACTCTTTGTGACCCCATGGACCCTAGCCTGTCAGCTTCTCTGTCAATGGGAGAATACCAGAGTGGGTTGCTAGACCCTTCTCCAAGGGATTTTCCCAAACCAGGTATCCCACATTGCAGGCAGATTCTTTACTGTCTGAGCCACCAGAGAAGTCCATGAATACTGGAGTGGGTAGCCTATCTCTTCTTCAGGGGAACTTCCCAACCTAGGAATTGAATTGGGGTCTCCTGCATTGCAGGTGGTTTCTTTACCAGCTGTGCTACCAGGGAAGACACACTCTTTGACAATGACTAGAATTGACTGACTGAGGATAGGTAGACAGAGCCTTCTGGGATTATTAGAAGCTGGTGCACAGTGAACTATTATCCCTGTAAAAGGAAGGAAAAACAGTAAGAGAGGGTTGAAGGCAAATATGAAGGTATGACAAGTGATGGGTGAAGCTTATTATGTTTATGAGTTTAGTTTATTGACTGCTTTCAATGACAAAGTCAAGATTTAGTATCATTTTCTTAAATTCTAGTTGGTATCACTTATAATTAGTAAGTAAAAAAACATTTTATTTTCTGAAATATTAATATATACCCAAACAAACAAGTCAGTCAGTCAGTTCAGTCACTCAGTCATATCTGACTCTTTGCAACTCCATGAACTGCAGCACACCAGGTCTCCCTGTCCATCACCAACTTCCAGAGTCCCCCCAAACCCATGTCCATAGAGTCGGTGATGCCATCCAACCATCTCACTCTCTATCTTCCCTTTCTACTCCTGCCTTCAATCTTTCCCAGCATCAGTGTCTTTTACAATGAGTCAACCCTTCGCATCAGATGGCCAAAGTATTGGAGTTGCAGCCTCAGCATCAGTCTTTCTGATGAACACCCAGGACTGATCTCCTTTACGATGGACTGGTTGGATCTCCTTGTAGTCCAAGGGACTCTCATGAGTCTTCTCCAACACCATAGTTCAGAAGCATCAATTCTTCAGTGCTCAGCTTTCTTCACAGTCCAACTCTCACATACATACATGACCACTGGAAAAACCATAGCCTTGACTAGATGGAATGTTTCTACTTTTTAATATGCTGTCTAGGTTGGTCATAACTTTTTCCGAGAAGTAAGCGTCTTTTAATTTCAGGCAATATACATATAGATGTATATCAACATTTCCTCATACACATCATTTTTCTTTCTTATACTATAACATTTTTTTATACAGCATGAGGATTTTTATTATACTTTTGCATATTATTTCTTTCTGTTTATTTTTCTAGTAAATTTTATGTCCATGTTTATGTAAAAGTCAAGTTTAACGTGTAGCTTGTTATAAAAATTTTCTTTTAAAATGTAAAATACTCCTGTTTTAATTTTCTTTTAAATACATTAAATGACCAAAGCTTCAGAAAGTCAGTCATTCTTTAGCACTTAATATTATACCATTAGAAGACTATGAAATACTCTGTTAAAGGCCTTACATTAGCCTTTCAATTTTTTTTTAGTCTTTATAGTATATTTGAGCATGTATTCATCACCTGAGCTTTGAGTGATTCATTATCTCTGATTCCGCTCCAAAAACAATTTCAAGTGAGCTATCAGGGAAGCACTCAAAATATATAGTTAGTTATTTTTCACAGAGGAAGTCCTTTAATTGCCTACTATACCTAGATTAATAAACAGCTTCTAAAGATACACTGCGGTCAAAACACAAATATAAATGCATAATATATATGTGTATGTGTAATTATGCATGTATACATATATGTATTATGCTATCATGCATTGAATAATACATATATAATACTGACAATATGCTTTGTCTAATTATGTACAATATGTGTATACAATATGTTATAGATTGTGTGTATAAAGTACAAAGAAATTATAAGGGGCTAAAATGTGCTTGTACAGTTGGGACATATTAGGGACAACAAATATAAAAAATTCCAACTGCCAGTTCTGAAAAGCTGGGAGCAAAAGCAGAGTAGTGCATACAGCACCACCAAAGGGGTGAGCAAACCACCTAACCCACACCTCCTCCGACTCCTGGACACAGCCCTACTCTCACAATCTACAAGGGGCCAACTAGCCCTCCACCCCTTAGCAAACAAGCAAACTAGGGAACATGTCATTTGTACTTGCTCCCTCCTGCAGCAGCAGGGGTCCCAATAAAGCCTTGTCTGAATTTATTGTCTGGCCTCTGATCAATTTCTATTTATTAAAGAGGCCAAGAACCCTAGTCAGCAGTCATAAGTCAGCAGTGCTAAATAACCAGGTTATATAATCCAAATTAAATTTTGTGAAACTTTAATAGTCTAATGTTTGTTAAGGATTTCTGTGTGAATTAAAAATAAATACTATCACACATTCATTTTACCTTCCTGGTATAACCTTTGTGAAACTACAGTGTTATCTTGAATAAATTTGGTATTTTGAACACTAAAATAATAGTTTTCCATGTTAGGCAAAAGAGTCTGACAAAAGACAAACAGCTTAAATAAAACTGAGCATGTTTGCAACAGGAAAGTTTAGTGTCTTCTAATTTCTATCATCAAAGAAAAAAAAAATTGTCCAGTGATAGCACAGACAGAAAATAACAGCAAAAATGTGTCTGCTTTTCTTATTGAACTGAGATTTTATGAACTCCTTACCTTGTGGCTGGCCATAGGTTTTTACACTGGCCGGATTGCCATCTCAGAATATCAGAGAATTGTTCACCCTGACTTAACATCTCTTTCTCATCAGAGTTAGCTGCAGGAAACATCAGACCAAAAAATTGTTTCATAGCTTTGCCATAAAGCTTTAGAGGAGGACTCCTTCTTCCTGAGCTGTATAATTTACTTTTGTAATCCTTAGAAATGTAGGTTTCAGGGGGATAAATTCTTTGAGGAAAAGCAACAAAATGCACCTTTGTCCTTATCCTCTTTCATCCTGTCTGATTTATTTATTTGTTTGTTTGTTATAATAGTGATTTCAGGCTTGGGTCTCTGGTAATAATCAACTTAAATATGGCATTAGAACAATTCTCTTAGTCCTTAGTCCATTTCTGATTAAATCTCAGGGAATATTAATGCTGACTTGGAAAGTTTCCCTGACAAGTTTGGGACCATCTCCTTGACACTACCAATGGGACCTTCAACTGATGACACAGATTTATCTAGGGCCTTCAAGTGGTCCAGAAATGTTATCTCCTGAAATGTTCTGACACAGCACTCTGTCTAGAAAAATTTGATGTAGAAAATGTATATAAGCCCTTGAGCTATGAGAGAAAGTTTCAGCTTTGTCATTTTCAACTGCATATCTTTGCCTAATAATATAGAATCACTAAGAGACTAAAAATCCTCATCAAGTTCTTATATGTAAAAAGTGTTAAATGCCAAAGAACTAGGGTTTGCTATCAACTTTATACCTTCTAATTCAAATCCATTCTGCTTATTAAACAATTTTAATTGCCACTTGGAGATATTGGCAGATTTGATCAGGACCACAGAAGTGATTTATAGCAAAGAAGAAGGTAGAGTTCTCAACTTCCACACCACTGTTTTTCTCCAGCATGTCAAATTAATGCTAATGTTATCTTTATTTTTGTGTGTGACAATAATTCCTTGACATAATTTCTCTTACTTTAAGGTAAATACTAAAAGATAAGGCACATTATTAAAGCTAAAATTAGAAAACTTAAAATAATTTAATAATACTTAATAAAATACATTACATATTGCATTCATAATTACTGGAATATTTCATTAATGGAAATATCAATAAAACAAAATATCAGGCCAATCCCAGAGCAAACCAATAAGAATAGATATCTCTTCTCAGATAAGGTAAACGTGTTTTACAGGACACTTGACGGAGCTTATTTGTAAGAAAAAACTGGCCATTCAGATTTCTACATTCCAGTTGTTTCCAAGATAGCAATTCTGTTTAAGGTAATGTTCAATTTACATTACTGAGACAAAATATTTTTGAGTGGGACACTTTAAGTTGAATAATCACTCAAATGAAAACTTTCACTGGACTCAGAAATGTGACCAGCTGAAAGAAACTAAATCTAGCTTTAATTACATATTGAGACAGAGACAAAAGAGTGTAGATTTTAATTATTCTGGTTCACAAAGATGCCGACACTCATCTAAATTCTTTTCTGGAAGTGACGATCAAGACATCCACATGGACTCTTTTTGCTACTTTATAGGACAGTCATTCTCATTTGGTACATTTGTATAGCTTTTCTTCATGGAAAAATCAAAACATTTGTCCATGAAATAGTTTATGCTGAATATCAGGATAAAGTTAAAAAATGCTTTCTCGGAGGTAAAATTATGTTATAAAGTCATGTGGAGTCATATATATATATAGGTATATATAGATAAATATGTACATATATGTGTAATTATAGTATAAATACATAAAATTTACCATTTCCACATTATGGGGAAACCATTGCCACCACCTATCTCCAGAAATCTTTCATCTTTTCCAACTGAAACTCTGAACCCATTAAACACTAAATCCTCCTTTCTGCCTCTGCTCAGCCCTGGCCACCACCAACCTCTCTCTATAAATTTGAGTATAATAGCAACTTCATGCAAGTAGATGCATACAGTATTCGTCCTTTCGGAACTGGCTTATTTCACTTAGTATTCTGTCTTCAGGAATGATCTATGTTGTAACGTGTCAGAATTGTCCTTCTTTTTTAAAGCTGAATGATACTACCTTGCATTTATATGCCAAATTTTATACATCAAAGGGTGCAGGTTTGTTTCCTCCTGTTGACTATTGTGAATAATGGTGATTTGAACTTGTGTGTATTAACATCAAGTTTCCGCTTCAGTTCTTCTCCATGTATACCCAGAAGTTAAACTGCTGCGAAAACTGAAAGTGTTAGTCTTTTCAGTTATGTCTGATTCTTTTAGGTCCCATGGACTGTAGCCTGCCAAGCACCTCTGTTCATGGAATTCTCCAGGCATTTACACCGTAAAAATAAAGTAGTCATTCCTGTTTCCAGGGATCTTCCTGATCCAGGGATCGAACCCAGGTGTCCTGCATGGCAGGCAGTTTCTTTACAGTCTGAGCTACCAAGTATTATATGACAATTCTATATTTAATTTTTTTTAAGATACCCTAATACTGTTTTCAGAAATGACTGGATCATTTTGCATTCCCACTAGCAATGCACAAGGGTTCCACTTTCTTCAAATCTTTGTCAATGCTGGTTTATTCTGGATTTTGTTTGTTTGTTTCTTTTTTTTAATTGTTTTTGTTTTGGTTATTCAATAATACCCATTGTAACAGGTGTGATGTGGTATCTAATTACAGTTTTAATCGTATTTCCTTAATGACAGGTGATGATGGGCATCTTTTCATGTGATTACTGGTTGTTTTCTGGAGAAATATCTCAAATTCTTTCCCCATGTTTCAATCAGTTTGTTTGTTTTATTGCTGTTGATCATGCCTGTATTTTAGCAAATAAATACTTGGAATGAACACATTTTTACAAATATATTAGGATGACATCTCAAAACACATTTTATTTCAAAAAATTTTTATTTTATTTCAGAAAATTTCTCTAATATCCTAAAGTACATTTTTATGTGAACTGAAAGAAGAACACTGTTTCCTATACGCAGCATGATGTTCTATTTTTCAGTGACCAACTGAATATATAAATGATTTGACTATTTTGAAGAAAAAACTGTAAAAAAATCAGTGGAGATAAATTCTAGTCCAAGCTCTGCCCTGACCAGCTTTCTCATTCTTAGAGAATTTACAGAACCTATTTCATCTTTAGTAAATTAATATACTTAATTTTTTAACTTGTAAAACTTGCAACTGCCCACATTGCATCTGATTCACCCGCCTTTGCTTCATTACTTTACACCTTTTATGACGATCTTTCAGAAGTACTGCACGAAGTCTTCATTTATTCAAATATGAAGTCTATACCAATATCAGAGCTCCTTTCATTGTCATGAAATGCTTTTTCAGTTTAAGCAAACAGAAATTTTTAATGTTGAATCACTTTATTTCAAGTGCCAATACAACTGCATTGCATACCTTGTTTCAGATTGTTTGCAAGTCTAGAGAAAGTCAATTGGTTTATGCCAAAGTCTTTGTGATTCTCATGCTATAGGGAATAAGATTGCCTAGTTGCCACAATCCATTTGTAAATTAGTACTTCCCTGGTGGCCCAGCTGGTAAAGAATCCACCTGCAATTTTGAAGACCTGGGTTCCATCCCTGGATTGGGAAGAACCCTGGAAAAGAGAATGGATACCCACTCCAGTATTCTTGACTGGAGAATTCTATGGACAGAGTAGCCTGGCAGGCTACAATCCATGGGGTCTCAAATAGTTGGACATGACTGAGCGACTTTTCATGTTTATATATTAAGTTATTTCTGTTTGAACTGTAGCTATTATGTGTTATTAAGGCAATGAGTGGTCAATATCCTAAAGCTTATCCAATGTTGAACCTGAGAATGAAACATCTGGGAAATGCAAATTAGACTCTTGTGGTTATTTACATAGCAAGCTCATTATTATCATTATCATTATTATTATTCGCCATTTGAAAAATTAATTTTCACATTATATAAATCAGTTTTAGAATCAATCCCATGCTTTAGTATTTTTCTCATCCTATCTTTGGAAAGCTATTTAATTGATGTCAATTTAATTGACAAGTCAATTGACAGTTAACTTGTTCATCTGAAAATTTTCAGTGAATATGGTATAAAATATTTAGACACAAGCAAAATCTGAACACACATTTTGAGATGACTTTATTTCAGCTGAAATTAGTATATGGTTAAATAGCATGTCATTTACAATCCTTTTTACTGTTTCGTGGCACCCTTCCATGATTTCCAAATTTTATACAATGACCATATTTACTTTAGTGATTAGAAAAAAGAAAGCAACAAGAATAACCTCATTTATCTTCTTTTATTAAAAATGTATTTCAAGAACAGAACTGATTTGTGAACATAAGAATGGATATGTTTTTCCCTAAACATGGTTATCTGAAAATGGATACGGTCAAGGCTATAAGAGGAGCATTATTTTTATTTCAGATAACTGGCCAGTGTAGCTACTGAATTTTCTTTTGCTTTCACTCTTTTGATGGGGCTTTGATTAAGACAGGATTTGCTTTTCAGCTCAGTGCTTCAGCTCAAAAATTCCACTGTAATTGCTACCTTAACACTCTGCTGGGAACCTTCATTAACTGTTAACTCAGAGGAAGAAAAAAAAATAACTGACAGTTTTAGAAGTGAAACTATGAATATCACAGAGTTCAAAATAATCTCTGAATATAATTCCAGTTTGAGAATGTTGGGAAAGAGGTATGGGCAGAATGGTGGAAAGAAAATGAAGGCAAAATTGGCTTTGTTATAGTCAGGCCTCAGTGCATTTTAAATTACAAGTGACTAGAGTTATTTTAATAATGGTTAATATGTGCTGAATGGTCTTTGTGGGTCAGTCATTGCTCTAAGACGTTTTCATGTGTAGGTTTATTTAATACCCACTGGAAGTTTGTAAAGGAGCAAGACAATTTCAACAGTTTAAGTAGTTTCGTGAAACTGTAAATGATTACCACTTAAGTAACAAAGAGTATGATGCTTATTCTAGTAAAAACTATTTTAATATGTTACATAAGACTTTCTGAAACAATTATTCCTGAAAAATTGTCATGTCATGCTCTCAGTCCTGTCCAAGTTTTGTAGTTCCATGGACTATAATCCACCAAGCTCCTCTACTCATGGAATTTTCCAGGCAAGAATATTGGAGTAGGGTGCCATTTCCTACTTCAGGGTATCTTCCCCACCCACTAATTGAACCATCATCTCTTGCATCTCCTGCATTGGCAGGCTGATTCTTTACCACTAGTGCCACCTGGGAAGCCCCAACATTTATTAAATTTACAGGATATTCTGATTTTTTAATTTGCATTTTAGATTTGTACCAGTGTGTTTTCAAATACTGTTGTATTACTATTTAAAAAGCATAAAACGTTATCACCATCTTGAAAACACATTAAATATTCATGTAGAAAATTCTAGGTGACTGATATATCAAAGGATGACTCCCATAATATTAGCTTCATATGAAAAGATATATATCACATTCCCTGCTTAAATATTCTTGTATATGTTTTAGTTCCTTTCTCAAGAAAAAAGGTTAATAAGAATGATTTTTAAAAACAGTACGTAGACTATAGAGAACACATAGCTGAATTAAGTTAATGGCATCCTGCTGCTGCTGCTGCTAAGTTGCTTTGGTCGTGTCCGACTCTGTGCGACCCCATAGATGGCAGCCCACCAGGCTCCCTTGTCCCTGGGATTCTCCAGGGAAGAACACTGGAGTGGGTTGCCATTTCCTTCTCCAATGCATGAAAGTGAAAAGTGAAAGTGAAGTCGCTCAGTCGTGTCCGACGCTTAGCGGCCCCATGGACTGCAGCCCACCAGGCTCCTCCATCCATGGGATTTTCCAGGCAAGAGTACTGGAGTGGGGTGCCATTGCCTTCTCCGAATGGCATCCTAGCAACACTTAAATTCTTATAAATTAATGAATAATGCTGCTGCTGCTGCTGCTGCTAAGTCACTTCAGTCGTGTCTGACTCTTCGTGACCCCCAGACTGCAGCCTACCAGGCTCCTCCATCCATGGGTTTTTCAAGGCAATAGAGTGGGTTTCCATTGCCTTCTCCGAATGAATACTGCTAGTCTAAAATAAAATTCAAATTTTTCTTTCAATACTGCTATTATAGNCATCCTAGCAACACTTAAATTCTTATAAATTAATGAATAATGCTGCTGCTGCTGCTGCTGCTAAGTCACTTCAGTCGTGTCTGACTCTTCGTGACCCCCAGACTGCAGCCTACCAGGCTCCTCCATCCATGGGTTTTTCAAGGCAATAGAGTGGGTTTCCATTGCCTTCTCCGAATGAATACTGCTAGTCTAAAATAAAATTCAAATTTTTCTTTCAATACTGCTATTATAGGAAGTATTTTTGTGCAGATATTAGCTCTCTTATTCCAACAAAAGGTTGTAATTTTGCTTTTTGTATGCTGTATTGATTTAGTATAAACTTGCAGAATCACTGGCTGCTGCTAATCCCAGGTATAAGATTTATTTTAAGAATTTGATGTATTGACATTCTCTAAAATCTAATATTAATAAATAGCTTAAGAAACAATTTTTAATTTGTCATCATTTATTATTTTAAGCAACAGCAATTTATTTATGTATAGCCTTTGTTAGACCATGCTATCAGACTCATTAGAGTTATTATGAGATTTAAAAATTAGAACATTAACAAAATTAAGATTTTTTCAAGGATAATTTAAAAATTACACTACTGAAATCAATATTTAGCACAAATCTATAGAATTTCAGCATAGCTAAATATTAGACTAAATTTAATATTTAAATATTCACAGCAACAAAAAGTAAATGTTCTTTTATGATTTAGCTTCTTCAACTAATTCAATAGTCACATTTTTTATGATGTAGAAATATTATTTTTTAAAGTGAGGATTGAGCTTTTGTTAGAATCTTAAAGGTCTGTGTTTTATTATGAGAATTTTTTCTGATATAATAAAAGTTACACTAATAAATAGCACTTACACATTTCTTGCTTTTACCTGGGAAATTACACTCCACAAGCCCTCCAAAGGTAAATGTGAAAGATATGACTTGCAATTATGTCAAAAATTTCTCTCAGGGTAGCTCACCGAAAGGAAACTTAAAAATACTTCACAAATAGCGTGGCTGATTATTGACACAAATGTTAACATTTACTGATGAACTTAGCTTTTTGACAATAAAGAGGAGAGTGCTGTTTAAAATAAGAGGGCCTATTTAGAAAATGTCAGAGCTATATTATTAGGGAAAGAATTGTTTAGTCAGTAAGTTGTGTCTGACTCTTTGTGACCCTATGGACTGTAGCCCACCAGCCAGAGGATTTCCCTAGGCAAGAATACTGGAGAGGGTTGCCATTTCCTTCTCCCAAGGGACCTTCCCCACACAGCGATGGAACCCACGTCCCCTGCATTGGCAGTCAGGTTCTTTACCAGAGTCACCAGGGAGGCCCTGAGGAAAGAATTAGAGGAATTGAAATGATAGGGAAGGTTAATTTTTATTTAAACAGTATAAATATAATAATGAATTTATTAGATGGGTTGAATGAGATATATATGATATGAAAACTTATTTTATTAGTATTTGAATTAATACCCACCACTGGACAGAACTTTATTTACTGTGTTTTATTTAAGTAAGTTCTAAACAGTAAAATGAATATAAGATTCCCATTCTTGGCACAGGAAGTTGCAGTTACAAATACTTTTAAGAATTATTAGACAGAAAGACTTTGCCACACCATCCACCATTCAAATTGAGTGTGCCATTTTCCAAAATTTATAGCATGGTATTCTCCTGTGTTTATATGAGAGTAAAATGAACAAACAATTGATAAAACAATTGATAAAATTGATATTTGCTTTTTAATATGCTGTCTAGGTTGGTTATAACTTTCCTCCAAGGAGTAAGTGTCTTTTAATTTCATGGCTGCAACCACCATCTGCAGTGATTTTGGAGCCCCCCAAAATAAAGTCTGCCACTGTTTGCACTGTTTCGCCATCTATGTGCCATGAAGTGATGGGACTGGATAACATGATCTTTGTTTTCTGAATGTTGAGCTTTAAGNATTCTTTGACATTGCCTTTCTTTGGGACTGGAATAAAAACTGACCTTTTCCAGTCCTGTGGCCACTGCTACATTTTCCAAGTTTGTTAGCATATTGACTGCAGTACTTTCACAGCATCATTTTTCAGGGTTTGAACTAGCTCAACTGGAATTTCATCTCCTCCAGTTCCTAGTGATGCTTTCTAAAGCCTACTTGACTTCACATTCCGTGATGTCTGACTCTAGGTGAGTGATCACACCATTGTGATTATCTGGGTTGTGAAGATTTTTTTTTGTATAGTNTTTTTCAGGGTTTGAACTAGCTCAACTGGAATTTCATCTCCTCCAGTTCCTAGTGATGCTTTCTAAAGCCTACTTGACTTCACATTCCGTGATGTCTGACTCTAGGTGAGTGATCACACCATTGTGATTATCTGGGTTGTGAAGATTTTTTTTTGTATAGTTCTGTGTATTCTTGCCACCTCTTCTTAATACCTTCTGCTTCTGTTAGGTCCATACCATTTCTGTCTTTTATTGAGCCCATCTTTGCATGATATGTTCCCTTGGTATCTCTAACTTTCTTGAAGTGATCTCTAGTCTTTCCCATTCTATTGTTTTCCTCTATTTCTTTGCACTGATTACTGAGGAATTCTTTCGTATCTCTCCTTGCTCTTCTTTGGAACTCTGCATTCAAATGGGTATAACTTTCCTTTTCTCTGTTGCTTTTCACTTCTCTTATTTTCACAGCTATTGGTAGGGTCTCCTCAGATAGCCATTTTGCCTTTTTGTGTTTCTTTTTCTTGAGGATGGTCTTGATCCCTGGCTACTGTACAATGTCATGAACCCCCATCCATAGTTCATCATTTAACTTATAAAGTTTTAGTTAACTTATAAAGAGCCTCATGCTGCTGCTGCTGCTAAGTCGCTTCATTTGTGTCTACCTCTGTGCAACCCCATGGATGGCAGCCCACCAGACTTCCCCATCCCTGGGATTCTCCAAGCAAGAACACTGGAGTGGGTTGCCATTTCCTTCTCCAATGCATGAAACTGAAAAGTGAAAGGGCACATTCAATCATGTCCAACTTTTAGCGACCCCATGAACTGCACTCTACCAGACTCCTCTGTCCATGGGATTTTCCAGGCAAGAGTACTGGACTGGGTTGCCATTGCCTTCTCCAAAAGAGCCTCATAGAAAACAAAAAAAAAATAAAAATAAAAAATAAAAGTTAAAGCCCTGTTTTAAATGTGGGTCACGTATTTTTATTTGTTTCTGTTTTGCCACTGCTTTAGCAGTCAACTTCTCAGGCTGTAAATTTCTCTGTAAATAGTATGTTGCAGTGCACAGAAAAAGGCACTGAACTTCAATCTTTAAGCTTTTGCTTAATGTTATGGACTGAACTGTTCCCCCTATCCCCCACTCAATTCACATGCATAAACCCTAATCTTCAATGTGATTGTACTTGGCTATAGGGCCTTTAAGGAAATAATTAAGGTTAAATCAGGTTATAAGGCGAGGTTCTGATACGATAGGAATGATAACCTTATAAGAAGGAGAATATCCATCAGTGACCTCTCTCTCTGTGCACACACAAGATTCACAATGTGAGGACAGGAGGAGAAAGTAGTGATCTGAAAGCCAAGAAAAGATGTCGTATGAAATACTAATCCTGCCTGGCACCTGGATGTTTGACCTTAAGCCTCTGGAATTATGAGAAAGTAAGTTTCTGTTCCTTTAGCAAGTCATTCTATGTTATATGCTTATCTTACATGGCAGCCCAAGCAGATAAAATACACTTTATATAACTTTAAAAATAAGAGAACATTCTTAATCTCTATCTGTGAAGATTGAGGTTTTTGGCAAAATTTGAAGCAATGTCCCTGATTCAGAAACTCTGTTCAGTAGGCATCCAGAGACTATTGATTGCACTGAAGTGAAATAGAATTTCTGGAAGAAATGGTCAAATCTAGGGGTGGGGAAGGCCTAAATGCAAAATGGACCTGGAGCATTTGTTGTGATAGAAAGCAAGGAGGTGAACAAAATACTGAAGGATGGGAGCAGGTCCAAGTAACATAGAGGCCACCTTGAAAGATGTCATCCAGTTTGGTTCCAAAAAACAGAGAAAGATCACACATGGTTATAGCACATCTCCAGATGCACAAAGGCACTCATAATCTCAGATTCAGTCTTGTAGAATACACTTGACTGTGGAATTTCATTAGAGATGGATAGAAAATGAGATAGGGAAAGGGGAATGATACTTTGGACTTTGTTTCCTTTTTGGCAGTAGAAGACAGTGGAAGATAAATTATCAAGGGAAGAAATTTAGAAATTCACTAATAGGTTTTTAAGAGCAAGACTTCAGGATACATCTGCAATTTTAAACTAAAAACAAAAGGGATAAGACCCATTGGATAAGCAGACCAAGTGAGACACTAGGTAGCCGGGAACATGTGGTTAAATCTGTAAGCCAAGAAGCCAAAGAAAGAAGAAAAAAGAAAAAACCAAAAACAAATTAACTCTTGAAAGAGGGTCAATTTGATTAAAACCTAAAATGAGTTTAAAAGCTTAAAAACAAAGATAATTTTTAAATTAATTTTGTCCTAGTGTATTAGTTTCTGCTGTACAGCAAAGTGAATCATCTGTGTGTGTGTGTATATGTGTATACATATATCCTCAATTTTGGATTTCCTTCCCATTTAGATCACTACTGAGCATTGAGTAGAATTCCTTCTGCTATACAAGGGTTCTTATTAGTTATCTATTCTATACATAGTATCAGCAGTGTATGTATATCAATTCCAATCTCCAATTCATTCCACCACCACACCCTTCCCCATTGGAATCCATACATTTTTTCTCTACATCTGTGTCTCAATTTTTGCTTTGAAAATGCAAAATATAAGATCTTCTATACTATTTTTCTAGATTCTGCATACATGACTTTATATTTATTTACTTTTTCTGACTTACTTCACTCTATATTACATTCTCTAGGTTTTCTATCTCTCTGCAAAGGTACAATTTCATTCCTTTGTATGGCTGAGTAGTATTCCATTGACTATATGTACCACATCTTCTTTATCCATTCCTCTGTGGATGTACACTTAAATTACTTCTATGTGCTGGACATTTTAAATAGTGCTGCAATGAACATTGGGGTGCATGTATAAGAAAAATAAATTTTAAAATAATTTTTTTGAGAAATCAACTCCATATTGCTACAATCAGAGGTTGTAGAAGGGACTGGCCAGAATAATCTAGTGCTTTGGAGCCCTGGGATAATCACAATCATTGGTCATATTGTATTTTCAAGACTATTCCTATGATTTTTACATCTATTACAAAATATCAGTGGTATACTATAAACTACCATGGGTTACGTTGGGTTTCCCTGGGGGCTTAGACAGTAAAGAATCCACCTGTAATGTGGGAGACCTGGGTTCCAATCCCTGGTTTGGGAAGACCCCCTGAAGAAGGGACTGGGTATCCACTCCAATATTCTTGCCTGGAGAATTTCAAGGACAGAGGAGCCTGGCAGGCTACAGTCCATGGGGTCACAAAGAGTTGGACATGACTGAATTATATACTACTTTATGATCAATTACTCAAGTCTAAAAAATGACAAGAGATATTCCCATTTGATGATCTTAAGGCATTAATGTTCTTTAACTGTTATTATTAGCTTTCAAAACTATCTGGGATGCTTTCTTTTCTCAATAAAAATTTCCTGAAATGCTGAAATTTGAAATTAAATCACAAGAAGGACCGGATTCACTACAAATTATCTTTCATTGAAATTACTTTTTATTGACAGTTATAGCATGCAAATTGATTTTTTTTAAGTTCTGGCTATTATTCCCCTTGAAATCATTTACTGGAAGGCAGTGCTCTGTGTTATGAACATCTCCTCTGATTCTGAGCTTTCAGGCAGTAGGCCTCCTAAAATCTATAAGGAAACAAAGATTTTCCTTTGTACCTTAGAATACTCAGTTTGACATTGTCAGATTGCTCCACTGTTCTTACTAAATAGAAAGGACAAGAACTTAAACATACACTGTTCTTATTGTAATGCAAAACAATGCCAAATTTGAACTGACGTTGAAAGTCAAATACAATACTTGAGTTTTCATGCTAATCAAGTCCTTAGATTATTATGAAAACTGTTCTTAGAAATTTGCCACCATGAGGGTGAATTTAGCGAACACTGACATATTTTTATTGATCTAGGTGTTTCATAGCAAGTTTTACAGAACCTGGCATTTGAGAACTTGGATTTTAAAGCAGTCAGCACTGATATTTGACTCTAAAGTGACGGTATTTGAAATAGAGAGGAAAAAGGGAGACTGGAAAGATGAACAGAAGTGATGCAGTGACAGGTCATAAAAAAATACCACTACATTAGAGCTGAGTCAGATAGCAACGCATTCTACCTTTTAATTACATCCTTACAAAGGGAATGCATGACTCAAGGTCAAAATTCTCTGCAAGACTGAGGTATAAACAGGCATAGGAGAATCTCAAAACAATAAAATCAAATAATACTTTGGATGTAGGGATATGATTAAGGGAACACCTTTGACAAACAAGGCTTTATATTTGTCTGCTAAACATAAATGCTTTGCTAAAAAAATTACTGGTGTTTTGGGGTTTACTTTTTAAAGTATTTGAGGAGTGGAATTAGCCATGGACACCAACGTTATAAAGAGCCAGTTACCTATATACATGACATAGGAATCAAGGATACTTAATGAGAAAATTGCAGGTAGTTTTCGATAAAGGGTGCTGACATATTTAAATATTCATATGCAAATGAATGAAACTGGACCAGTGTCAAAACATCAGTCAAGAAAAATAACTTGAATGAGTAAAGACTTACATATAAGACTTAAAACCATGAAACTCCTAGAAGAAATTGTAGGAACAAAACTCCTTAACATAAGACTTAGTGATAATTTTTTTTTAATGACACCTGAGGCACGGGCAACAAAGGCCCTTATCAAGTTTACAGCTTGCAAATAAATTAAATTTTCTCATTCCATAAGTTTTCTTCTCATTTTGTTGACTGCTTTGTTTTCTGGGTGTGTTTTTTTTTTTTTAGTTTGATGTTATCCAACTTTTTTCTGTTTGATTTTATTGCCTGTGCTTTAGGTGTCATTAAAAAATCATTAATATAAAATTGATATTGAATTGATAAGAGTTCAATACCCAAAGTGCGCTTCCCAGGTGGTACTAGTGATAAAGAACTCACCTGCCAATGCAGGGAGTCAAGAGACACGGGTTTGATCCCTCTGTTGGGAAGAGCCCCTGGAGGGGTCAAAAGCAACCCTTTCTAATATTCTTGCCTGGAGAATCCCATGGACAGAGGTGACTGGTGGGGTACAGTCCATGGGGATTGCAAAGAGTCAGACATGACTGAAGTGATGTAACTTGCACACACACACAAAAAGCATATGAAGAAAGCATACAACTTAACAGCAGAAAAGTAAAACATCCAATTTAAAGCAAGCAATTGACCTGAATGGGCTTCCTTGGTGGCTCAGATGGTCAAGAATCTGCCTGCAAAGTAGAAGAGCCGGGTTTGATCCCTTGGTTAGGATGATCCCTTCGAGAAGGGAATGGCAACCAACTCCAGTATTCATGTGGTCTGGAGAATTCCATGGACAAAGGAGTCTGGCAAGCTAAAGTCCATGGAGTCACAAAGAACTGGACATAACTGAGTTACTATCACTTTCACTTCGCTTCACTTGACAATCGACCTGAATAGACATTTCTCTAAAGAGGATATGTGAAAGGCCAAGAGAGGTACATGAAAACATGTTCAACATTAGTAGCCATTAGGGAAATAGAAATTGAAAGCACAATGAGATATAAACTTCTATAATTATTAAAACTGTGAGTTAACAAATGCTGGTATAGATGTGGAGAAATGAAACACTTGTACATTGTTGTGACTGTAAATTGCCACAGCTACTATAGGAAACAGTAGGAAATTTCTTTAAAAAATTAGAAATAACACTAATATACAATCCAGCACACTGTGTGTGGGTCACAATATACTGTGCAGCGTTCTTAAAGAGAGGAGAATACCAGACCACCTCACTTGTCAAGGCTGTATATTGTCATCCTGCTTATTTAACTTATACAGAGTACAACATGTGAAATGCTGGGCTGGATGAAGTGCAATATGGAACCAACACTGCTGGGAGAAATATCAATAAGCTCAGATATGCAGATGACACCACCCTTATGGAAGAAAGCAAAGTAGAATTAAAGAACTCTTGATGAAAGTGAAAGAGGAGAATGAAAAAGTTGGCTTAAAGCTCAACATTCAGAAAACTAAAATCGTGGCATCTGGTCCCCATCACTTCATGGCAAATAGATGAGGAAACATTGTAAACAGTGACAAACTTTATTTTCTTGGACTCCAAAATCACTGTAGATGGTGACTGCAGCCATGAAATTAAAAGACACTTACTCCTTGGAAGAAAAGCTATGACCAACCTAGACAACATATTAAAAAGCAGAGACATTACTTTGCCAGTAAAGGTCCATCTAGTCAAAGCTATGATTTTTCTGGTAGTTGTGTATGGATGTGAGAGTTGGACCATAAGGAAAGCTGAGTGCTGAAGAATTGATGGTTTTGAACGGTGGTGTTGAAGACTCTTGAGAGTCCCTTGGACTGCAAGGAGATCCAATCCTTCCATCCTAAAGGAAAACAGTCCTGAATATTCATTGCAAAGACTGATGCTGAAGCTGAAACTCCAATACTTTGGCCACTTAATGTGAAGAACTGACTCATTGGAAAAGACTCTGATAAAGATTGAAGACAGGAGGAGAAGGGGATGACAGAAGATGAGATAGCTGGATGGTATCACTGACTTGATGGGCATGAGTTTGAGGAAGCTCTGGAACCTGGTGTTGGACAGGGAAGCCTGGCTTGCTGCAGTCCATGGGGTCACAAGGAGTTGGGCATGACTGACTGACTGAATTGATGATCCAGCAATTTCACCTTTGGGAATACATTCAAGTGTAACAAAAGTACTGACTTAAAAGTATATCTGCATGCCCACTTTCTTAGCAGTACCCTTTGCAATAGGCAGTATATGGACATAACCTACATGTTGAATGGACAAGTGGATAAATGAATGTATTAATGGGCAAAGAAGCTGTATGATCCATACTTACATATGTTGCTATGTGATACACAACTTAAGTGAGTAAATCCTAAGAGCGCTCATCACAAGGATAATTTTTTTTCCTGTATTCTTTTTTCTTTTATCTTTTTTGTAGCTATGTGAGAAGATGGGCTTCACTGGTGCTCAAGATAGGTTTCCCTGATAGCTCAGTTGGTAAAGAATCTGCTTGCAGTGCAGGAGACCCCAGATTGATTGCTGTGTAGGGAAGATCCATTGGAGAAGGGATAGCCTACCCACTCCAGTATTCTTGGGCTTCCTTTGTGGCTCTGCTGGTAAAGACTTTGCCTGCAATGAGGGAGACCTGTGTTCTATCGTTGGGTTGGGAAGATTCCCTGGAGAAGGGAAAGGTTACCACTCTAGTATTCTGGCCTAGAGAATTCCATGGAGTGCTTAGTCCATGGGGTCACAAAGCGTCGGGCACAACTGAGTGACTTTCACTTTCATGTGAGAAGATAGATACTGGCTAAAACACTGTGGTAACTATTTCACAAAATATTTAAATCAAACCATCAAACTGTATGCCTTAAACTCATATGATAATGTATGTCAATTATTTTTTAATAAAAACTGGAAAAATATATGAATGTGAAATTTCTATTTACAAATATTCTCAAAAGAAGAAAATAGAAATACTTACAAAATTATATAAAAACTTAAAGAAGGGAAGTCTTTTAAAAAATATCTCCAAGGGATAAATGTTATTATGCTTAAATTGTCTCTATAGAATCTCTTTTATTTTTCTTTTCCCCTTGAGTTGCATACTTACACACAGTGAAGGGCAATGAGCCCTGCCTGTGAGTTGAGCCGCAAATCTCAATAACCCTCTCATGGTCCTGAATGTCTTTTGAACAGACTCATTGATATTCTTGAACATTTGTTTGTTACATATGTTTAAGGATGTGTGTATAGGAAACAGCCATGTAGGATAGAAAGGTTATTTGTCTCCAGGACAAAGAACAGGTGTTTTATTCCTCTCCAGAATAAAAAAGAAAATGTCTTTATCTGGAGAAAAGGTTGGACACATTTCTTAGCAGCCACATGTGAAAGACTGAAATTTGCAAGTATGTTGATTGTGCAGACTCTTAGCTGCTCTCCATTGTCTAGTGGGACTTGGTGATGAGAGAAGCTACTGAGAACGTAAGACTTATGCTCCCTGCTGTGCCATGAATGGAAAAGTCCGTTGTCTCTGACCCAGAAAGTTTTGTGTCTTTTGCCACCATGTATGGAACTGTGATAAACTAACTTGTTAGCTTGCAAGTGGGATAAAATCTTCACCCCTTTTCAGCTCTTGAAACCATGGCTCTATTAGTCCTTACATGATTAAGTTTATGCCACAATTGAGGCAATCAGTGACATCTAAGAAGACTGAACTTACTGCCTCAGATTTCAACTCATTTTATATTTTTTTCAATTGAATCTGCTCTGTCAATCAAATTGAAATTCCTTCTACTATTTCAGAAAAAAATATATAGCATAAAGTTCAGATAATCTTATATTTGCATTTTAAATAAAACAATACTTCCATAATGAACAGCTCTGTCCATCATGCAAGGCTGATAAATTAGTGTGCGCATTTGACTGTATGATTTGACTTTAACTTTACAAAGGAATACTGCTTTTGAAATGAGTGGGTGTTTTGTTATTGAGATTTTACAAATTGTATTGGAGTATAGTTGATTTACAATGATGTGCTAGTTTCTGCTGTACAACAAAGTGAGTCAGTTATACATGTACATTTATCTACTTTTTTTAGAGTCTTTCTCCATGTAGATCATTACAGACTCTTGAGTAAGAGTTTCCTGAGTTATATGGTAGGTCCTTATTAGTTACTTGAGTGGTTTTAATTGCCACAATGTTGCCTCTGCCTAATACTTCTGAGGAGGTTCAAGACAAACCTCCCCAAATGTGGCATGTGAATTATTTTGAGCTGAAGACAATCAATGCTCAAAAAATTTATGAGCTTTTTATATCTCATTTAATTACCTGATGAAATGTATATCAAGGCGTAGTTAGAGAAAAAGCTACTTTTTTTGAAAAGTAGAAAGATGGCTTTTATCTGAATGGCCTACCTGGTAATTACCAAATACCTGCTTTTCTGATTGTCCTATGAACTAGCTTCCTTCCTTTTGAAAAGCTCCAGGCCACTGGCCCACTCATTAGCTCAGAATGGCATAGAGGCTACAACTACACAAATGCCTTTTGGGGAATCTTTGGGATTCCCAAATGTATGTAGTTGAATTTGTCTTTCTTCTATTCATCTGTCTTATGTCAATTTAATTAAAATAGCAAAAGAGCCTAGGAGATTAGAGGAAGAAAAAGAAAATTACTCCTGAAAACTTCCTTTCAATTTGCCCTTTGTGTAAAATGCGATCTGAGGGAGACTATAAGTTTAAAAGTTTTTACCCAGCAGAAGTTTGCTTAACAGCTTAACTTTACATAAAGATAGTTAAAGTGTTGGTCACTCATTTATGTCTGACTCTTTGCGACCCCATGGACTGTAGCCAACCAGGCTTCCCTGTCCATGGGATTTTTCAGGCAAGCATACTGGAGTGGGTTGCCATTCTCTTCTCCAGGGAATCCTCCCAACTCAGGGATAGAGCCCAGGTCTCCTGCATTGCAGATGGATTCTTTACCATCTGAGCCCCCAGGCAATTATCACTGTTTATAATCTGATTCTCAGCTGACTTTGATGGCACAAATAAAATAATTTCAACCTCTTAAGAATTAGTTCACATTAATAAATCTCACAAACAGATATTAAACAGTATATCAATTATTGAATTGTAATGAGCAATGCAAAGTCCTTGAGGATAACCAGCACATTTCTTCATTATAGGAAACACATTTTAAGACACATTTTAATCACAACTTTGTTTAATCACAAGGATGACATATAATATGTAATTGTTAGGTAGGTAAAATAGGGAAAAGGAGTCCAAAATGGCAGTGGCTACAAGACAAGGAAGGGAAAAGCTGCGAAAATGAAACAAAAGAAGGTCTGAGGACCGGAGTAAGGACCTCAGGTAAAACAAACAACATTCCTGGTTGGCCCAATTTACATAGGACAGGGAGAAATAAACATTTAAATAGTGGAGCCAAGCTAGCTCTCTCTCTCTCCTGCACGTTGGGGCGCTCTTCTCATGTCTTTAGATTGACATACCCTCACGTCTTGAAGATGGATTTTCCTGCTATCTTCTAAATAAAATAGAGCTGTAACACTAATTTATCTAAGAGCTATAACATGGTCCATTCGAGACCTGAGAGCTATAACACGGTCTATCCAAGACCTGAGAGCTGCACACTGAGGGGGCTTTAATGTCCATCACTCCAAATCTTTGTTGTGAGGAGACAAAGAACTGAGGAACATACACTTGTGTGACATAATGACATCTGGTTGTCAGAAGTACTGAAAGCCTCCATCTAAACATGGGAATATATGCCTGCTAAACAGACTTCCCTGGTAAAAAATCTGCCTGCAATAAAGGAGTCCCTGGGTCAGGAAAATCCCCTGGAAAACGGAATGGCTACTCACTTCAGTATTCTTGTCTGTAGAATCCCATGGACAGATGAACCTGGTGTACTACAGTCCATGAGGTGGCCAAGAGTCAGATGCCACTGAGTGACTAACACAAACAGACTTCGTAGTAAAATAAAATAGTGAGTCTGTACATTCCCTTGGATTTGCTAATTGGGGAAGGCCAGTTTCCCCTTCATATCTTAGTACTGAATTTTAGTAAGTATTTAGATACTCTATACTAATTATTAATAATTCTCTCTTCTGTCAAATTGTGTTTAAGTACAGGAATATTTCTAGCAGAATTTTGCACATTCCTTAGAAGGCAATTCACTAAAACTTGTAGAATAACTTTGGATATCTCTTCCTCTCCTGGCTCCCAAAGAATATCCATGGCAGTTATATAAATTGTATAAACTACTCACTTTCAAAAGACATTTTAATTTTTTGGGGGTCTCCTTAATTTCCATTATTATAAATAAAAATATACAATAGGCCATGGCGAATAAGGAATACAAGTGTCAGAACATTCCTTAGAAGTTTATATCTCAAGTTTTGGCTATCTTGTGACAGATACTTTTAGTTTATTTATACTATCCTAGCACTAGAGTTTTCATTAGGCTGAAATGTGGGCAAAACTTGTTTGCCACTTCCTAGAAAGATGTGAGGAGGAAGAATTCTATTGATTTTATTTCTAGCTCTTGGCTTCAAGCAAAAAGAGGAAAAAAGGCCTCCCAAGAGCCCTAGCTCCTCTGAGGGAGTGGTTTTATAAATAATTGAGTTACCTACCCTGGAAGAAAATTCTTCTTTCCTTATATTTTGTGATTTTTTTCATTGGAATTTTCTTTTGACATTAATTCTGTTTATTCTAAATAAGGATTCTGAGCAAGTGAGTTAACTGTACCAGTTAATCCACAACAAGCAGAAATATTAATTTATACCTGATGTTATATTGGGACAAATGTCTAATGAAGACATTCTGATTGTCTAACCTGGTTATAGGAAGGAATATTATGCAGTTTCTAGTGGAAAATAGAATATGCTATCCCTTTGGCGTAGGAACTATTTAAAGGTAAAAGCATTTAAAATGAAGCAAACACAGTAAATTCCCTACATGCTAACACTTAAATTGCAAATTTTCAAAGATGCAAACATTACAAACCTATTACAGTACAGTACTACATAGCCTATTGTGTTAGTTGGGTGCCTAAGCTAATTTTGTTGGACTTATGAACAAATTGGTCTTATGAATGCACTCTTGGAGTGGAATTTGTTTATATGTAGGGGACTTAAAAAAAAAAAAGTGAGACTGTTCATCTCTCAATCATGTCTGACTCTTTGCCACCCCATGGACTGTAGCCTGCCAGGTGCTTATGTCCATGGGATTCTCCAGGCAAGAATACTGGAATGAGAAGCTATTCCCTTCTCCAGGGAACCTTCCTGACCCAGGGATCAAATATAGATCCACGTTGCAGATGAATTTTACCAACTGAACCACTAAATAACAAAAAGCTTTCTGTCTTCCCCCTATTTGCCTAAAATAAGTATATAAATGTACAAAAGTGGTCCTCCTCCTCTCTCTATGTGGAAGACAGAAGATACTCATTGGAAACAACTGTAAACCTTTATTGCTCAGAGTCATCATCAGAAGAGTCAACATGGAAAATCTTGCTAAACCAACTTTTATCTGGCATTTGTTTCCCCATATCTTTACACTCCCACAGTATTCCACTCCTAGACTTCAAGGTCAATTTCCTTTGCCTTGTTAGTGCTCTAAAAATACATTGTTATTTATTATGGTGCAGTGTAAGTTTAAATTTGCATCATTGCTAGATATATACCTGATGCCCATATTAGAAACTTGTGTTTGTTAATCTTTCTATCTATCTCTTGTTAGTCTAATATATACAGGGCTTGGCCAAAGAGCCAATTAGAGTAGAGGGAAACATCAGTTTTTTTTTTCTCCCCTACAAAAGCAATTGTGGATTTCTGACATATTGACTCATTTTTACCATCACCATCAGAAAAAATAAATATTAGGTGCTCTTAAAATCTTGATTAATATTAAGTATCTTTTATATAAGATTACAATGATATTTTAAAATATCATATTGACAGGGAAGGAAATTATTTAAAGAATTTTTGCCAGTTAGTGAAGGAAATAATTATACATCCATTTTCTAAAAGTGTTTTTACATTAAATAATAAACTATTAATTTTTATTAGTAAGTCATTTTTCCATCTGAGAGACTTAAACATACTGCCCATGGATTTGACATGTATGAATGTCAAAACCTAATTAGAAATCTCAAAGACAGAAATACGAGCTACTACCTAAGGCTGAAAAGAAAGAATAGCAACATTTAAAGACTGTCAATTAAAAAGTAGATAAAATCAGATCTAGGAATAACAAGGGAAAACAATTTTTCATTAATTATAAATTCCACTGTTTTTTCTGATGAATGAATTCAAGCAACTTCAATCAATTCAGGGTCCTCCTTTCTGTGATGTCTCTAAATTGCCTCCTGCAAGTCAGACTGAATTTGTTAGACATCCCCCTTTGCTGATGTGTACTCCTGAAACAGGCACAGCTATCCTTTCACCTAACATGAATTCATTTATAAACTTCCTGTTTTTCGCCTGGCCTCTCTTGATGGTATCTTATTTATTTTCAAACATCAGGATCTGGCATAATTGATCTGTGTGCATGTGTGCGTGTCTGTGTGTGTGTGTGTGAAGTCACTTCAGTTGTGTCCTACTCCTTGTGACTCTATGGTTCTGCCAGGTTCCTCTGTCCGTGGGATTTCCCAGGCAAAAATACTGAAGTGGATTGCCAATTCCTTCTCCAGGGAATCTTTCTGATCCAGAAATCAAACCTTTATCTCTTGTGTCTCCTGCACTGACAGGCAGGTTCTTTACCACTAGTGCCACCTGGGAATCAATTGATCTAGTATTTCTTAAATAAATATATATTTAATGAATGACTGCATTAAAAAGGTATTACCAGAAAGATGATGCTGTGAAAGTGTTGCACTCAATGTGCCAGAAAATTTGGAAAACTCCGCAGTGGCCACAGGACTGCAAAATGTCAGTTTTCATTCCAATCCCAAAGAAAGGCAATGCCAAAGAATGCTCAAACTACTGCACAATTGCACTCATCTCACATGCTAGTAAAGTAATGCTCAAAATTATCCAAGCCAGGCTTCAGTAATATGTCATCCGTGAACTCCCTNGGTGTGAGTCTGAGTGAACTCCAGGAGATGGTGATGGACAGGGAGGCCTGGCGTGCTGTGATTCATGGGTTTGCAAAGAGTTGGACATGACTGAGCTATTGAACTGAACTGAACTGAACCAGGGAGAAATTTAGGTAAAAAATGTCTTTTGTTTTAGTCATTCTCAACTCTACTTTTAACAAGCATAAATTATGAGATCTTGAATAAAAATAAACATATCTTTTAATTCCCTATTTGTATATTACAATAATTGAATTCATTACAGCACACACACACACACACACACACACACACACGCACACACACACTATTGAATCCATATCCAAGTTCATCATTCTTTATGCTTCTTAGTAAAATCCTAGATTTGAATGGGTAGTCACTCCATTCTTAAGCCCAATTATTTGGTAAGTGGAAACTCTCCTTTGACCCTGGAAGTTTATTTCTCTTTGGTCTGTTATAAAGTTTCTCAAATTTAGATCTCCAAGACAACATCTTAGAAATTATGGAAGCTCCCTAAAGAGAAGAGAAAGAAAGTGTATTTAAGGAAATGATGAGAGGATATTTGCTAGATCTGGAAAATAAACATCTAGATGCACTATACTCAGAATTTCAAACTGATGGAACATAAGAGGTGATCATCAAGACATAAGAGCAACTTATCAAAAATCTATTTTTGAAAACAGATAGAGAAAAGAAACTCATCATATACAGAGGAACCCCCATCAGATAATCAGCAGATTTCCCATCAGAAACCTTGAAGATTGGGAGTCAGTGAGATGATTTATTCAAAGAACTAAAAGAAGGAAAGAAGAAAAAGCCGTGCCAATCAAAATTGACACAACACAGTGAACCAACCCAACTATGCATCAATTTAAAATAATATATATTTTTTTAATGGGGGAAAAAGCACTTGAGAAAATAAAAACAAATCCTATTTGTTATTCTCTCATCTTAATAAACCATAACATGGTACTCATGTGTTGAAACGCCATTTATATCTACTGCACATTTTCCATTGCTACTGATAATTTTTTAGACTAAAACTTATCTGAGGCAAACCTGACTTAGTAATGGTCATCTTAACTCCTGGCTTTTTAATCTCTAGTCAGCTTTTTATAATAACAAATTATCACCATCCCTGAAAATTTAAGATTATTCTCTCACTTCCTAACACAATTATGAAATACTCAGTTTCAAAAAGGAAAAAAAAAATTCTACATTTATTCAAGATTTAGACTCTCTTCATACTTTTTAGGAGAAGGCAATGGCACTCCACTTCAGTATTTTTGCTGAAAAATCCCATGGACTGAAGAGCCTGGTGGGCTGCAGTCCATAGGGTCGCTAAGAGTCGGACACGACTGAGCGACTTCACTTTCACTTTTCACTTTCATGCATTGGAGGGAAGAAATGGCAACCCACTCCAGTGTTCTTGCCTGGAGGATCCCAGGGACGGGGGAGCCTGGTGGGCTGCTGTCTATAGGGTCGCACAGGGTCGGACATGACTGAAGTGACTTAGCAGCAGCAGCAGCAGCATACTTTTAAATTCCCTTAATAATCTCTCATCATTCCATTTACAGAGCTCTACTCTTCCCTAATTTCCTAATTTTTAGCCCTAAATTACAAACAACATCTTCTGGAGTATATTTCTCTTAGAGAATATAACATGTTAACCTAATATTGTCATGATACTGTCCTATTTTCTGCTTTATGAGATGTCCTACTTTTTCATTGCCGTATCATCAATTAAATGGGACTCAACGACAACCTTCATTATGAAGTATTCATATAGGAATCTTTATTCTTGGAATCCTGAATAACATTTTCTTTCAACATCATGCATTTGAGCATATAAACTATATTAGGTTGTGTATAGCTAAGTATATATGCTGTTAAGTCACTTCAGTCGTATTTGACTCTGTGCGACCCCATAGATGGCAGCCCAGCAGGCTCCCCCTTCTCTGGGATTCTCCAGGCAAGAACACTGGAGTGGGTTGCCATCTCCTCCAATGCATGAAAGTGAAAAGTGAAAGTGAAGTCGCTCAATCGTGTCCGACTCTTAGTGACCCCATTGATTGCAGCCCACCAGGCTCGTCCATCTATGGGATTTTCCAGGCAAGAGTATGTGCATCCAATGCTGTTAGGGGTCCAAAGCTCAAAGTCCTGGTAAGAGATAGAACCAGGACACAAATTAACTCCCCAAGATCCAAGAGGGCAGGGACATAATTTACACCTCATAGTTTCCCTCAGTTTATCCAGTACACTGCAGAGCACACATTTTGTACTGTTTTTATTTCTTTAAAATAGTGGGGTGTTTTGGACACATGAAATTTAAAGAAGATTATGGAGAGGATAAAGCCTGTCTACTCTGTCTCATTTAAGCCATAACCACTCACTGCCTGTCTGTGCTGTATCTGATAGCATGAATCATATCTCCTCCTCAAGGACTACGAGCAGGGAGCATTTCAGTTTGTAACCTAATATGACTGCACTGAAATGTGGTCTTATTAGAGCTAATGTCAATGGCCCTGTCAGATTCAACATGAGTTCCTGTCTTTGTCTTCAGAGGAATGAGGAATTACTTTGATTGATCTGCAAAGTTGCCAGTTGCTTGACATCATTCAGCTTTTCTCTGGGCTTTGAATGAATTCTTGGCTATCAATCAACATGTATACATATATATGGGAAACTCATCTGGGAAATCTCTTGGCATTAATATGCCAGATCTTTGTGATTTAAGCCAAATGTGTTGAATAAGAGTACAATTTTGGATTCTATAGACAAGGAATATTTGTACTGCAAGTTACATTTCAAAGCCAAAGTTAGTTCATGCTTTAGGCAACCAAATATACAATGGTATTTCTATAACTTGGCTTCCAAAATTGTGATTTTTTACTTCCTAAATTAATAAAATAGCAAGTATAAAAATGAGTATAAATACTCATTTATAAAGTACTTTTATACTTTTTAGCAAGTATAAAAATTGTAAAATTATGAGGTAGTTTACTGAAAACTCAAATTTTAATGTTATGGAAAACAATGGCTTAGGGATAGCTTGATAATTTGTCATTCAAATGTATGCATTTTTGTGAACAAATGATGATTCTAGGAGCTTTTTCAAATTATTATTAAGAGATGACACTAAATCCCTGAATAGCTGATGCTATAGTTTGAATATTTTTGGCTCAGATTTACCTCCCCCACATTCATAACTTAAAATCCTAATACCTACAGAGAATATATTAAGAGATGGGGTCTTTTAGAAGATACTAGGTCATGAGGGTTGAGTCCTCATGATTAGAATTATTACTTTTCTTAACAAACAACAACAAGAGCACAGGTATCCCTCACTCCTTCCACCAAGTGAGGACAGAGTGAGAAACAGCAATATTTAGAAATGGATTCCCCCTACCCAGATACCTGCTCTGCTTGGCACCAGCCTTCCATACTGTAAGAAATAAATTTTCATTGTTCATGGTTTATCCAGCCTATGGTATTTCTGTTATGGCAGCCTGTATGGATTAAGACAAATGATTAGGGGCGGTTTGATAATAAGCTTTGAGGATGGAAGATATGGAAATTTGAATAATCTTCATCCTCACTTATCTTGGGTCTTTTGTGAGTTTACATGTAACTATATGCCTATATTAAAAAAAAAATACTAATACGTTTGAGTCCACTCTTTAATCCTACAGTATCTTCATCATTTTCATCATCAAATCCTAACCACTTCCTCATAGAATTTAGCAGCTGACACAACTTTTGTCATAATACAAGTGACATTAACCAGGTTACCCTGCTCAGGGCGGGGCAGGGCATTCTGTAGGCCAGATATATTTGATTGTTGGACTGGGAGGTATTCATTCTGTCTCTTGGAAGGCCTGAGAATCTGACTTTACCTCTTGGATAAGGTAAATGTAAGTGGATTAATTAATGCAACTTAATGTCCTCAGATATGCAGATGACACCACCCTTATGGCAGAAAGGGAAGAAGAACTAAAAAGCCTCTTAATGAAAGTGAAAGAGGAGAGTGAAAAAGTTGGCTTAAAGCTCAACCTTCAGAAAACGAAGATCATGGCATCTGGTCTCATCACTTCACGGCAAATAGGTGGGGAAATAGTGGTGGAAACAGTGTCAGACTTTATTTTTGGGGGATCCAAAATCATTGCAGGTGGTGACTGCAGCCACGAAATTAAAAGACACGTACTCCTTGGAAGGAAAGCATATTCAAAAGCAGAGACATTACTTTGCCTACAAAGGACTGTCTAGTTAGGGCTGTGATTTTTCCAGTAGTCAATTATGGATGTGAGAGTTGGACTGTGAAAAAAGCTGAGTGCCAAAGAATTGATGCTTTTGAACTGTTGTGTTGGAGAAGACTCTTGAGAGTTCCTTGGATTGCAAGGAAATCCAACTAGTCCATTCTAAAGGAGATCGGTCCTGGGATTTTTTTGGAAGGAATGATGCTAAAGCTGAAACTCCAGTACTTTGGCCACCTCATGCAAAGAATTGACTTATTGGAAAAGACTCTGATGCTGGGAGGGATTGGGGGCAGGAGGAGAAGGGGACGACAGAGGATGAGATGGCTGGATGGCATCACCGACTCAATGCACGTGAGTTTGAGTGAACTCCAGGAGTTGGTGATATACAGGCAAGCCTGGGCATGCTGCGATTCATGGGGTCTCAAAGAGTCAGACATGACTGAGTGACTGAAGTGAACTGAATGTTTTCTAATGTGCTATTTAAGAGTCAAAACTCCCCTTGTGAAAACCAAATTCAGTTTATTTGTGAGTGGTTTTCATCTGACAGACCAGAGAGCTGTACAATTCAGTTGTTCGAAATTTTCATTAGAAGTCTTCTGAAACTAAGGTTCATTACACTCATCTTGGCAGTTTGTGTCAAAGCCAAAGTATGTCCTGAATGAGAAAGAAGACTCAAGGGTGGTTTGGTCCTAAATATCCCTCAGAATTGTGATGCTTGCTTATACTCTTTTTCTCATATTCTATCATATTCTTTTTTCATTTCATTTAATTTAAATTAATTTATTTTTCATTCAAGTATAGTTGATTTACAATGTGTTAGTTTCAGGTGTACAGAAAAGTGATTCAGTTATATATAAATATATATCTATTTTTCCAGATTCTTTTCCCTTATAGTTTATTAAAAATATTAAACACAGTTACCTGTGTTATACAGTAGATCCTTGGTGGTCATCTATTTTATCTGTAACAGTGTGTATATGTAAATCCCAAATTCCTAATTCATCCCTCTTTTCCACTTTTTTGAGGCTTCCCAGGTGGTTCAATGGTAATGAATGTGCCTGCCAAGGCAGGATATGTGAGTTCAATCCTGGGTTAGGAAGATCTCCTGGAGTAGGAAATGGGAACCTACTCCAGTATTCTTCCTTGGAAAATCACCATGGATGGAGGAGCCTGGCAGGCTACAGTTCATAGGGTCACAAAAAGTCAGACACAACTGAGTGACTAACACACACATATATACATTGCCACTGATATCTATATTTTTGTTTAGAGAGTAGCTATAGAATTCATCATGGAATTTATCAGATATCTAAGACTTTAAGGGAAAGTTTCCTGAGCAATAACTCATTTTAAGAAAAAGAAAATCATGCACATCAACTTTTTCAATAACATTAGTTTGATAATCGAGCTTCCCTGCTGACTCAGGCAATAAAAAAATCTGCCCATAATGCTGGAGACCTGGGTTCAATCTCTGGGTCAGGATGATCTCCTAGAGAAGTTAATGGCTGCCCACACCAGTATTCTTACCTGGAGAATGCCATGGACAGAGGAGCCTGGCAGGTTAGAGTTTGTGGGGTCACAAAAAGTCAGACACAACTGAGTGACAAACATTTTCTTTCACTTTCTTTTAGCTTGATAACTAGGTTTGGTGGACTTTTATCAGGCATGGTGGGGGAATTAAGGTTTAGGAGTTCTATAATATTGTAAAGTAATTAACCTCCAATGAAAATAAATAAATTTATATTAAAAAATAGAATAGGCATGTATAATGCAAGATGTATCAATGTGCAGTAGGAAAAAGAGTTGGCAAAATATTTCTGTAGCATTTACACTTTTTGTACTCTTATGATCAAAAATAATAAAGATAAAAATAGAGAAAATAACATATCGAAAGAGAAAAAAAAAAGGTTTAGGAGTTCCATAAAAACAAAAAAATTGAAAAAAAAATGCTTCAAAAACTTAAGATGGAAATGTAGGATTGCTTGGAGAACAAAATCATAGAAAAACATATTGGATTGGCCAAAGTGTTCATTTGGGTTTTTCCAAAAGATGGTATGTTATTTTTGGCCAATCCAATATGTTTTTCTATGNGTCATAATACAAGTGACATTAACCAGGTTACCCTGCTCAGGGCGGGGCAGGGCATTCTGTAGGCCAGATATATTTGATTGTTGGACTGGGAGGTATTCATTCTGTCTCTTGGAAGGCCTGAGAATCTGACTTTACCTCTTGGATAAGGTAAATGTAAGTGGATTAATTAATGCAACTTAATGTCCTCAGATATGCAGATGACACCACCCTTATGGCAGAAAGGGAAGAAGAACTAAAAAGCCTCTTAATGAAAGTGAAAGAGGAGAGTGAAAAAGTTGGCTTAAAGCTCAACCTTCAGAAAACGAAGATCATGGCATCTGGTCTCATCACTTCACGGCAAATAGGTGGGGAAATAGTGGTGGAAACAGTGTCAGACTTTATTTTTGGGGGATCCAAAATCATTGCAGGTGGTGACTGCAGCCACGAAATTAAAAGACACGTACTCCTTGGAAGGAAAGCATATTCAAAAGCAGAGACATTACTTTGCCTACAAAGGACTGTCTAGTTAGGGCTGTGATTTTTCCAGTAGTCAATTATGGATGTGAGAGTTGGACTGTGAAAAAAGCTGAGTGCCAAAGAATTGATGCTTTTGAACTGTTGTGTTGGAGAAGACTCTTGAGAGTTCCTTGGATTGCAAGGAAATCCAACTAGTCCATTCTAAAGGAGATCGGTCCTGGGATTTTTTTGGAAGGAATGATGCTAAAGCTGAAACTCCAGTACTTTGGCCACCTCATGCAAAGAATTGACTTATTGGAAAAGACTCTGATGCTGGGAGGGATTGGGGGCAGGAGGAGAAGGGGACGACAGAGGATGAGATGGCTGGATGGCATCACCGACTCAATGCACGTGAGTTTGAGTGAACTCCAGGAGTTGGTGATATACAGGCAAGCCTGGGCATGCTGCGATTCATGGGGTCTCAAAGAGTCAGACATGACTGAGTGACTGAAGTGAACTGAATGTTTTCTAATGTGCTATTTAAGAGTCAAAACTCCCCTTGTGAAAACCAAATTCAGTTTATTTGTGAGTGGTTTTCATCTGACAGACCAGAGAGCTGTACAATTCAGTTGTTCGAAATTTTCATTAGAAGTCTTCTGAAACTAAGGTTCATTACACTCATCTTGGCAGTTTGTGTCAAAGCCAAAGTATGTCCTGAATGAGAAAGAAGACTCAAGGGTGGTTTGGTCCTAAATATCCCTCAGAATTGTGATGCTTGCTTATACTCTTTTTCTCATATTCTATCATATTCTTTTTTCATTTCATTTAATTTAAATTAATTTATTTTTCATTCAAGTATAGTTGATTTACAATGTGTTAGTTTCAGGTGTACAGAAAAGTGATTCAGTTATATATAAATATATATCTATTTTTCCAGATTCTTTTCCCTTATAGTTTATTAAAAATATTAAACACAGTTACCTGTGTTATACAGTAGATCCTTGGTGGTCATCTATTTTATCTGTAACAGTGTGTATATGTAAATCCCAAATTCCTAATTCATCCCTCTTTTCCACTTTTTTGAGGCTTCCCAGGTGGTTCAATGGTAATGAATGTGCCTGCCAAGGCAGGATATGTGAGTTCAATCCTGGGTTAGGAAGATCTCCTGGAGTAGGAAATGGGAACCTACTCCAGTATTCTTCCTTGGAAAATCACCATGGATGGAGGAGCCTGGCAGGCTACAGTTCATAGGGTCACAAAAAGTCAGACACAACTGAGTGACTAACACACACATATATACATTGCCACTGATATCTATATTTTTGTTTAGAGAGTAGCTATAGAATTCATCATGGAATTTATCAGATATCTAAGACTTTAAGGGAAAGTTTCCTGAGCAATAACTCATTTTAAGAAAAAGAAAATCATGCACATCAACTTTTTCAATAACATTAGTTTGATAATCGAGCTTCCCTGCTGACTCAGGCAATAAAAAAATCTGCCCATAATGCTGGAGACCTGGGTTCAATCTCTGGGTCAGGATGATCTCCTAGAGAAGTTAATGGCTGCCCACACCAGTATTCTTACCTGGAGAATGCCATGGACAGAGGAGCCTGGCAGGTTAGAGTTTGTGGGGTCACAAAAAGTCAGACACAACTGAGTGACAAACATTTTCTTTCACTTTCTTTTAGCTTGATAACTAGGTTTGGTGGACTTTTATCAGGCATGGTGGGGGAATTAAGGTTTAGGAGTTCTATAATATTGTAAAGTAATTAACCTCCAATGAAAATAAATAAATTTATATTAAAAAATAGAATAGGCATGTATAATGCAAGATGTATCAATGTGCAGTAGGAAAAAGAGTTGGCAAAATATTTCTGTAGCATTTACACTTTTTGTACTCTTATGATCAAAAATAATAAAGATAAAAATAGAGAAAATAACATATCGAAAGAGAAAAAAAAAAGGTTTAGGAGTTCCATAAAAACAAAAAAATTGAAAAAAAAATGCTTCAAAAACTTAAGATGGAAATGTAGGATTGCTTGGAGAACAAAATCATAGAAAAACATATTGGATTGGCCAAAGTGTTCATTTGGGTTTTTCCAAAAGATGGTATGTTATTTTTGGCCAATCCAATATGTTTTTCTATGAGCTTGTTCTCAAAGTACTCTTCAATTTCAATCTTAAGATTTTGAATGATCTCTTCGGCCAATCCAATAGATAAAGGGAAATGGCATTACCTCTTCCTAAGCACAAGAAGCACAAATGGCTTTTGCTCACTGTTGTTCCAAGGAACTGAGTCCAGTTCAATTGGTCAATCTATTCCGGTTTTTATCAGTTCTAGATTCATACTTAGAGCTAATGTTTGCAAAGTCTATGAGAGTGGTCAGCTAGGGCTCCAAGAACAATAGCACTTAGTGCCACAAGTTTCAACATAAAGGACAAAAATCTGGGGAGTGAAATTAGGACAATAGTGTCCATGGCGCATAGAGCTGGCTTTAAACTGTGAACAACAGAACTTCTAGCAGGGGGTGATCTGCATACAGTAGAACGGAATTTTCCTTTTAAATTTAATTTTATTATTATTATTTTACTTTACAATATTGTTTTGGTTTTGCCGTACATCAACATGGATCCGCCATGGGTGTACACGTGTTCCCAATCCTGAACCCTCCTCCCACCTCCCTCCCCATACCATCTCTCTGGGTCATCCCAGTGCACCAGCCCCAAGAATGGAATTTAAAGGTAGATAATAATTCCAAAGAATAAATGAAGCAAGAAAAAGCAAATTGCTTTCTTTACTGTTTAATGTTGCATTTTTATAGACCTAGGTTATTGTATTACAGTAATTACACAAATTAATCTGAAAGGGGGAGCATTACTACCCCAAATTGTACATTACTCTTCAGTTCCCATTATATTTCCTAATATAGCTGTGTATAATTATTAAACTTTAGACACATTAAATCATTCAAATATACAAACACAAACATTAAATAATTTCTTTATATTTAAAATGTACAACCCTGGAGAAAGAAACGACAACCCACTCCAATATTCTTGCCTGGAAAATTTCCTGGACAGAGGACCCTGTTAGGATACAGTTCATGTAGTTGCAAAAGTCAGACACGACTGAGCACACTCACACTGAAAATGTCAAAATATGATTTTAAAGTCCTGGAATTTTGAATAACATCAAATTATTCATTTAATAATTCAAAAATTCATTCATTTCTTTCAAGCATGTCTTGTAAGGTTATGAGTGTTTTTGACATGTTAATTTTCAATTTGATACAGATTATAGTAAAAGACTAGATCTGTGAAAGCGAATGTGGAAGTCACTCAGTTGTCTCCAACTCTTCACGACCCCATAGACTAAAACAGTCCATGGAATTCTCCAGGCCAGAATACTGGATTGGGTAGCCTTTGTCTTCTCTAATATGTGAAATGATGTATAATGAAATCTGAAGTATTGTTAGTAATCCAGATAAATATAAATGTTTTGACTAGTGGTATGACTCAGGTACTATTTGTAATATGATTATCATCAAAGAGATGTTTTTCATGGCTTGTAATGAAAATATTCAAATATACTCATTTTCTGTCATGGTAACATTCTTGGAATATACCTTTTGTTTTTATATATGGGTTTTTTTTTCTTTATAAGCTTCAGTTCCTATCTGTGCCCTGTTCACTTTCATGATGCCGTTTATTCTGCTTGCAAACAGAAATCAGTGCCATTGAACTGTCAAAGTATTTAAAACCTATGTTTTAAGCAAGAAATTGCTATTCAAAATCTATAATAGTAAATACCATAAAAGTCACTCAGTAACATGTAAGGTCAAATAGATTATTAAATTTAAGTTCAGTATATGTAAATTTTTTTTCAAAAATTATTTGTTGGAGCTTTCATCTGTTCATATTAACAGAGGGAACATTCTTCTCTTCTCTTCTTTCTCTCCTGTCCCCTTTCATAGGTTTCCACATTTTAACTGTTCAGGAAACCAATATATTTGGCCTCCCTGGTGGCTCAGAAGGCAAAAAATCTTCTTGCAATATAGGACACCTGGGTTTGATCTCTGGATCAAGAAGATCCACTGGGGAGGGGAATGGCAACCCACTCCACATTTCAATTGTTTATTAATCAGATATATTCACTCAATACCAAAAGGTCATTGTTAAAGCCAAATGTCAGATAAAAGAGAAATCAAGTATGTTATCAATGTACTTGCAAACCACAATACATTCATTGAATGATATAGCTCTCTTGGAAATGAAGACCAAATGTCTTTACTGAATTTATGCAAAATATGTAAAGGTTAATATGTTAAAGTTGAAATCATTCTCTTTGCTGTGTACTAGTATGGGTGCTGATTACAAGCAAGTGTATTTGCATGCTGAGATGGAAAGGCTACTGAGAGAGAAACATTTAGAGACTATCTGAACTGCAGACAAACTTAGTTTTCCTGTAAAATGTGAAAGTTTTGTCCCAAATTCTTACATAGGTCAATGGCCAGCCGAAATCATTTGTCAGAAATCTTCTGAGAAAAATTTTGGCAATAATTGTTACTCCACTATGTATTTTTCATTCTAATTGTTACATGTAGTAAAATGCAAATCTAATGCCTGCTTACTCTAATAATATTATGTGTCTATATCATTTATTTAATAACTTGTTTATTGAGTGTTTGATTATGAAAATTTCAAACACACGGCAAAGATAAATGGCAGAAACCAACACAAGATTGTTATGAAATTATCTTCCAATTAAAAAAAAAAAACTTCACTAAGTTCCCAGATATTGGATTAGAGTCAAAGTGGAAATACTAATTTAAAGAAATGTAATCTAAATATTGGGCTTCCCAGAAGGCACAGTGGTAAAGAATCTGCCTGCCAAGTGGATTTGATCCTTGTGTCGGGAAGATCCCATGGAGAAAGAAATGGCAACCCATTCCCATATTCTTGCTTGGGAAATTTCATGGACAAAGAAGCCTAGTGTGCTACAGTGCACAGACCCAGATGCTGGGAGTTGCAAAGAGTTAAATATGAATTAGCAATGAAACAACAACAATCTAAGTATACAAAATAGGATCACTCCAGAGGAAAATTACATGCAAACCACTAAAGGTTTAAGAGATGATGTTTCTGCCACTCTGAAAAATAAGGGTACAAAATTTTATGAACACATGAAATTCATTCAAAAATGCATGAACTGTCTTTGGATTCACTTGTTGTTAATTGAGATCGGAGGAATTGTCAGTTGCCTTCCCAGGGCACATGTTACAGAGAGAGTCCCTGCATTGGTATAAGCTTGAAATGTGTGCCAGTGGGGTAAGTAGTGTATAGATCTGCCTCACCATCCTGTGAAGGGTTTATTCCAAAAGGTTATCTCTGAAGACATAAGCAGAGATACTTTAAGTAACAATCCATATATTGATACAGGAGACTTTATACTCTTTCACTTCATCTTCAAAGGCAAGATAAAACAAATGTACAAACTAGGGACTACAAGTGCAAGGCAATAAAATTGAGGAATACAAACATTCAGTTGGATAGAGTCTACTAGCTTGGTGAAAAAGAATAGAATAGGAATAATGGAGAATCTTTGAAATACTAGGCATAAAATGATGAACTGTTTCCAGTGAGATTCAAAAATATGGGTTTGAACTGACATGGTGGAGTAAGTAGCGTATGTGTTTAGTCGTGTTCAACTCTTTCCAATCCCTTGCACTGAGGTCCACCAGGCTCCTCTGTTCATGGAATTTACCAGGCAAGAACACTGAAGTGGGTTGACATTTCCTCCTCCAAGGGATCTTCCTGACCCAGGGATTGAACTTGCATCTCTTGCACCTGCTGCATTGGCAGGCGGATTCTTTACTGCTGTACCACCTGGGAAGCCCATTTCTGGAGCAAGGAGTGTGCCAAATTCAACATCATTACTGAGCCTTTTGAAAGAAAAATAAAGCCTTTTCCAAGGCTCTTGGTGAAACATGCCTTGAAGGAAGTGGCAAATGTCTATTTCCATTAAAGTAAGGAGTCTGTACTATGTGTTGGATAAATAGACACTGGAGTTAAATAGAACTGACTAGAATGTTTGATCTCAACAATTAACAATTAATAATTGCCTCAATTTTTCTAAATCAGTCAAATCAGTTAATCCTAAAGAAAATCAATCCTGAATATTTACTGGAAGGATTGATGCTGAAGCTGAAGCTCCAATACTTTGGCCACATGCTGCGAAGAGGTGAGTCATTTGAAAAGACCCTGATCCTGGGAAAGATTGAAGGCTGGAAGATAAGGGGATGACAGAGGATGAGATATTTTGATGCCATCACTAACTTAATGGACATGAGTTTGAGCAAGCTCTGGAAGATGGTGAAGGACAGGGAAGCCTGGATGTTGCGGTCATGGGGTCACAAAGAGTCGGGCATGAGCAACTGAACAACAAAAATCTTTCTAGAAACCAGTTTTTAAATCTATGTATTGAGAATAATAGTAGTTGCCTTATGAAGATACGTGTTTGTTAAATATTCAACTTGTAAAACATTAGTACAGGGATTTGCAAAGAACTAGTACACAATTTGCGAGATGAAAATTAAGATTATTAGAAGAGTAAATAGAATATACCCCGATGTGGACCCTGTAAAAAGTATGAAATCATGAATGAGGAGCTGAATGTTGGGTTAAGACAGAAAGTTAGAGCCTTATGAAGCCAAAAGGTTTAACAGTGAAGAGAAGAGCAGAATCAGGAGGGTTATAGCATCATGGTTGCCAAGATAATGGGACTATATTCTATTCTGTCTGTTTTTTGTCATTAATTTTTCCCAAATGGATTCATATCTGAGGTCTTTTAACTTTTGAGTCTGGGAGAATCCTAATATCAAAGCCAGCCTTGTCACTGAATGTATCCTTTTCTAGGACACATAAATACATTGAAATATGCAGATTTTGAAGGATGGTGGAAGTTTGTTGAACTAGAAGTGGTTTTCTTGGTATGAAAAGGTATTCCTTTTCAGAGGAGCAAGGGCAGGTCACAATTTTCTAGCAAGTCTGTGAAAGTATGAGCAGAGATATGTGCATAACAGAAAAAGTCAATATAAAAATCATCTGTTTGCACACTTCCATTTTCTCTATCAATTTGTCTTGCTTCAACTAATTTGTCCATTGCTTACACATTCTAGGGGGTTTCCTGATGAGTCAGATGGTGAAGAATTTTCCTCCAATGCAGGAGACCTGGATTGGATCCCTGGGTCAGGAAGATCCCCTGGGGACTACACTCCAGTATTCTTGCTTGGAAAATTCCAAGGATAGAAGAGCCCAGTGGGCTATAATTCTTGTGATCCCAAAGAATTGAACAGGACTGAACAACCAAAACTTTCACTTTCCACATTCTAATCCACAAATCAAGCCAGCAAAGTAAATGATTCTCATGGTATGGATTGTTTTATGCTCTCAGTACAGCTGGAACATCCAAACAGTTGCTTTTTCTTGGCTGGATCATTGAAGGCTCTCTAATTATTATATGGTAATACAAAAAAATCCTTAGAAAGCAGTTTTTTTAAAAAAATTTAAACCATACTGTGGTTTCTGATTCCTAACTCCTCCCTCATGAATTCATACTTTTTACTGGGTTCACACTGGGGTGTATTCTACTTACTCTTTTATTTCTCAGATTGTGTACTAGTCCTTTGCAAATCTTCCTACTAATGCTTTACAAGTTGAATATTTAACAAACACATATCTTCATTCTTTCTGATAGACAATTTCATTAACATTCACTTTAATGTTGTTAGCATTACTAGAATCTAGATACCAGTGATGTTCATATACAGGTTATTCTGTATAAAGAATTTATGTATTATTGCATTTTTATAATTTTTTTTTTCAGAATTTAACAGCACTTAATGTGGTGTCCTTAGGAATGATGACCTGGGAAACAATGGTTGTCTTGGTTACCCTGAATGGATGCACCATATTATCAATGACCCAGTACTCCATTGGGGTAGGAAAGCTTAACTTGAGATAGATGTATTATTTTAACTGTAGTTTAGAGAGAGACACTATAGATCACTGGTTATTTCTGTTACATAAAAATCAGCATATAAACATTCACTGATAAATGGGAAATGTCTCATTGAACTATCACTGTAATAGGAAATCTTACAAAAATACAGGCTGAATGAAGATATACTTAATATTCTATTAGACATATAAGACTAATGGTACTGGTATCCACATACTTGTTTATAATAACCTGTAAACTACAGGCCTTAAAATATCTATGGCTATATCTATTTCTCTTACTATGTTTACCTATCATTTACTTAATACTTAACTTTGAATCTATGCGCCATGTATTTGTCAGACATTTAGTAGAAAACCGAACAATGGTGCAGATTTGGCTATGCACATCTATTAATACTTTCTTTCCATCTTTCCAACAATTTTTCATAATCTTGTCATTGACAAGTCCTTCCCAGCTGGTGCTAGTGGTAAAGAACCCAGTAGAGGAGCCAGGCAAAAGAGACGTGGTTTCAGTCCCTGGGTTGGGAAGGTCCCCTGGAGGAGGGTGTGGCAAGCCACTCCAGCATTCTTGCCTGGAGAATCCCATGGATAGAGGAACCTGGCACTCTGCAGTTCATGGGCTTGCAAAGAATCGGACATAATTAAAGTGGCTTAGCCTGCATACACTCCCTCATTGACAGTTAAGTTCCAACCATGTTGACCTTCTTTCATAGCATCTGAATCATAGGAGGTCATCAACAACCACTTGATTAATGAACATCATTGTGCTACACCATAACACTATATTTATTCTTGCATATTTTGAATATTAACAGCAATCAAATCTAAATTGCTAAATTTTCCCTAGGTAAAATGTTTTAAACTATTTTTAATTAAGTTTGAATTCAGAGACTAAACAGCCACAGAAACAAATAGACAAGAGCTAAAGAAGAATACAATTTGTTCCATCATTAAACAAGAAATATTAAAAGAAAAACAGCATGCTGTTATTCTAATTGAATGTCTTTTCTCAGATGAAGGTTGACATGGTTTTTTGCTACTCCAGGACAAAGAGATGACAATAAATCTGCATTATGAAAGTTAGCTAATCAAAATCAGAAATTACATTTAGAAGTATGAGGTGATCTAAAGAATATTTATACTTCATTTCGATGTCACTAGTTTTACATTAGTTCAAACAATGACATTTTAGTGTCAATGTTTTTATATCAGAGTGTGTTATGATATACATCATGCTTTCTCATTCTTTTAAGCTGAAATAAAATCCAGGATCTAAAGCTACATATTATTGAAACATGAGACTTCAGTTCAGTTCAGTTGCTCAGTCATGTCCGGCTCTTTGCAACCCCATGAATCACAGCACTCCAGGCCTCCCTGTCCTTCACCAACTCCTGAAGTTTACTCAAACTTATGTCCATTGAGACAGTGATGCGTCCAACCATCTCATCCTTTGTTATCCCCTTCTCCTCCTGCCCTCAATCTTTCCTAGCATCAGGGTCTTTTCAAATGAGTCAGCTCTTCGCATCAGGTGGCCAAAATATTGGAGTTTTAGCTTCATCATCAGCCCTTCCAATGAACACCCAGGACTGACCTCCTTTAGAATGGACTGGTTGGATCTCCTTGCAGTCCAAGGGGTTCTCAAGAGTCTTCTCCAACACTAAAGTGCAAAAGCATCAATTCTTCAGTGCTCAGGTTTCTTTATAGTCCAACTCTCACATCCATACGTGACCACTGGAAAAACCAGAGCCTTGACTAAATGGACCTTTGTTGACGAAGTAATGTCTCTGCTTTTTAATATGTTGTCTAGATTGGTCATAACTTTCTTTCCAAGCAGTAAGCATCTTTCAGTTTCATGGCTGCAATCACCATCTGCAGTGATTTTGGAGAAATGGGCCTTATTGTCCCATTATTTGAATTTGCCTCTTTACATCAGCACTTTGGAAAAGTTACTTATTGTCTTTAACCCTGCCTTTCTTTATTTTTCTTTCTTTAAATATAAAGATACCTGTAGATACCTCATGACTCTTTATGAATATCAGTGAGATAATCCATGTAAAGTATATAAAAGAGTGCCTGAGGTACAGATATCATTATAAAAATGTCAATTGTTGTTACCATTAGTAAGATGCTATTATTAATAACATTAACCTATATTAGAGTTTTAATATTTCACTACTAAGTTCTTGTGACAATACTTTTACCTGTTTACCTGCTCTCACATTTTTTAAGGTAAAGACTTCTGAACCAATAGTTTTAGAATTAATTAATAGGATAAACTCCAACAACACAAGAGATGACTCTACACATGGATATCACCAGTTGGCCAATTCTGAAATCAGATTGATTATCTTCTTTGCAACCAAAGATGAAGAAGTTCTTGTTCAGCAAAAACAAGACCTGGAGCTGACTGTGGATCAGAACATCAACTCTTTATTGCAAAATTCAGGCTCAAATTGAAGAAGGTAGGGAAAATCACTAGGCCATTCAAGTATGACCTAAATCAAATTCCTTATATTACACAGTGGAGATGATGATTAGTTTCAAGGGACTAGATCTGGTAGACAGAGTACCTGAAGAACTGTAGACCGAAGTTTGTAACATTGCACAGGAGGTGGTGACCAAAACCATCCCCAAGAAAAAGAAATGCAAGAAGGCAAAGTAGTTGTCTGAAGAAGGATTACAGATAGCTGAGAAAAGAAGAGAAGAGAAACTAAGTCAAAGGAGAAAAGGAAAGATCTACCCATCTGAATGCACAATACCAAAAAACAGCAAGGAGAGATAGGAAAGCTTTCCAAAATAAGCAATGCAAAGAAACAGAGGAAAACAATAGAATGAGAAAGACTAGAGGTCTCTTTGAGAAAATTAGAGATAGCAGTGGAGCATTTCTTGCAAAGATTGGCACAATAAAGGACAGAAACAATATGGGCCTAAAGAAAGCAGAAGATATCAAGAACAGGTGGCAAAAATACACAGAAGAACTGTACAAAAAAAGATCTTAATTACCCAGATAACCATGATGGTGTGATCAGTCATCTAGTCCCAGACATCCTGGGGTATTAAGTCAAGTGGGCCTTAGGAAACATCCTTATAAATTAAGTTAGTGGAGGTGACAGATTCCAGCTGGGCTATTTCAAACCCTAAAAGATAATGCTGTTAAAGTGCTGCACTCAGTATACCAGCAAATTTGGGAAACTCAATAGTGGCAACAGGACTGAAAAAAAATCAGTTTCCATTCCTATCCCAAAGAAAGGCATTTCAAAGCATGCTCAAACTATCGGACATTTGCAATCACTTCACATGTTAGCAAGGTAATGCTCAAAATCCTTCAAGCTAGGTTTCAACAGTAGGTCAACTGAGAACTTCCTGATGTACAAACTAGAATAGAAAAAGCAGAAACCAAAGATCAAATTGCCAACATCTGTTGCCTCATTGAAAAAGCAAGAGAATTTCAGAAAGGCATCTATTTCTGCTTCATTGACTACACTAAAGGCTTGGTCTGTGTGGATCACAAAAAGCTTTGGAAAATAAAAGAGATAGGGATACCAGACCACCTTGTCTGACACCTGAGAAACCTGAATGTAGGTCAAGAAACAATAGTTAGAACCACGCATGGAACAATGGACTGCTTCTGAATTGGGAAAGGAGCACAATAAGGCTGTATATTTTCACCCTCCTTAAATAACTTATATGCCTATTTAACTTAAGAGTATATCATGTGAAATGCCTGGCTGGATGAAACACAAGCTGTAATCAAGATTGTCAGAAATATTGCCAATATTTTTCAAGATTGTTGAGAAAACAACCTCAGATATGCAGATGACATCACTCTCATGGCAGAAATTGAAGAGGAACTAAAGAGCCTGTTGATCAAGTTGAAAGAGGAGAGTGAAAATGCTGGCTTAAAACTCAACATTCAAAAAAAAAAAAAATGAAGATCATGGCATCTGGTCCCATCACTTCATGGAAAATAGGGAAACAATGGAAGTGGTGACAGACTTTATTTTCTTGGGCTTCAGAATCACTGCAGATGGTGACTACAGCCATGAAATTAAAATATGTTTGCTCCTTAGAAGAAAACTTATGATCAACCTAGGCAGAATATTAAAAAGCAGAGACATTACTTGGCCGACAAAGGTCCATTTAATCAAAGCTATATTTTTTCCTGTAGTCATGTATGGATGACTATGTAGGAATGAGAGCTGGATTATAAAGAAAGCTGAGCACAGAAAAATTGATCCTTTTGAACTGTAGTATTGGAGGAGGCTCTTGAGTGTCCCTTGGACTGCCAGAAGATCAGACCAGTCAATCCTAAATGAAATCAACATTGAATATTCATTGAAAAGACTGGAGCTGAAACTGAAGCTCTGATACTTTGGCTACCTAATGCTAAGAGTCAACTCATTAGAAAAACCTCTGATTGTTGAAAAGATTGTAGGCAGGAGGAGAAGGGGATGACTGGATGAAATAGTTGAATGGTATCACCGACTCAATGGGCATGAGTTTGAGCATGTCTGGGAGATGTTGAAGGACAGGGAAGACTGCAGTCCATAAACAGTCGGATATAACTGAGTGACTGTTCAACAACAACAAATTTCTGTAAAGACCCTCTAGCCAAATATGGTCACATTGGACTTTAGGGCTTCTGCCTGTCAATTTGGGAGAGGATAATTCTGTCCATAACAGTTAAAAACTTAAGGATTGAAGTACAGTACCTTTTTCTGTGCCCTATGACTGAACGTCTGAACAAAAATAATAACAAAGTGGATAAAGTTTATTCATGAATAGTACTTGAATTTGGAGAGTGGGTGGCATGTTAAAACATTGATAAGAGCCCAATGGGCCTGCAATATAACGAGTGGTAGAAGACTAGCTCTGCATCATGGCATCAGGAAGACCTGCTAAAGTCTTTGGGAGCTATGGCAGGAATGTTGCTCCTTATTAATAGCACATGAGGTCTGGGAAGCCAACAAAGCAATGTGAATCTGGAGTGAATCATAATCAGCTCAAACACTCATATTTTGTGCAAACGTGACTTGAATCTTGGATTTTGTATAACACCATATATACTTATGAACCAATGAGTTATTGTAAATCATATTCTAATAAAAAAGAAAATTAATAAGTGTACCTCAGTGAACAAATAGAAAATAAACTAAAAGATATTAATTCTCATTTTAGAAAAAGACAGTAACATTTAAATAAGATGTGGAAATAACATGATGGTGGGACTCAGAAGGACAATAAAAATCAAAATTAAAAAGATATCAAATCCTTATGGATAAAGATTTCTTATAATTAAAATAGTTTTTCATTATTATCACAGCAAGGGCTAATCAAGGAGGAAATTAGAGTTCTTTGGCATGAAACGAGAAATAAGATAGCAAGGACAATAAAACTGCTGAAGTATTAAATGAATATTTCCCAATGTATTTATAAAGAACAGAATTAATGGTTCAAGAACTGAAAATTCCTAATTAATATATCTGTTACTGACTCTCAAAGGGTTAGCATTTTAAATAGACTTTCCAATTTACCATCAGCAATATTGATGATGCTAAAAATTAAAATTCCTATGATTCTTACTGAATATATTGGGCTTTATGTTTTATTTTAAAATTTAAAGTATGATGACAGATTAAGCAAAAGCTATGTTTAATCCTTAAACAAGTTAATGTTAACACTAACAAAGTAATTGAAATAATTTCTTGGTGATTTTAATAAATAAAGAAGGCTAAAAGTTTTTTTTACATTTTTTCCAGGTCATTTAATAACTTTTTCAATAGCATGCACTACATCTGTACTGCTATTGTTTGGCTGCTCAGTCGTGTCTAACTCTTTGCAACCCTGTGGACTGTAGTCCACCTGGCTCCTCCATACATGGTATTTCCCAGACAAGAATACTGGAATATATTGCCATTTCATTCTTCAGGGGGACCTCCCTACCCAGGGATCAAACCCAAGTCTCCTGTGGATTCTTTACCACGGAGCAACCAGGAAAGTCCATCTGCATTGTAGAGAAGTGGAGGTGATGGAAAAATATATAAAGCAATAAACATAAGTATAATTATGCTTATAATAATAATATAATTATAATTATTATAAATATAATAATAATAATTATTATTATTATTATTTATAAGTATAAAGCTCACTGTTTAGAGATATCCATTAATAACATAAAAAGTAGACACATACATGCCATAGAAAAGGAAGGAAGCCTTTGAGGAAATGATAAATTTTGACTGGGGGGACAGCAATAACTACAACCATAACTCAAGAATGTTCAGGGAAGAGTTGAAGTTACAGATCCACTTTGTTTTAAAATTTGAAAGTTTCTAGAGAGGAATTTGGAAACATTAGACAAAAGCAGCTAGGTGGAAAAGTAGCAGATTGAGATTAAAAGCACAGAAAAGGTATAAGTAATTTCTATTCTATCTTCAGGTTTCTTCTAGAGTTAACTGAGCAAAGAAATTACAATTCTTGGTGGGTGTTGGTTTCTGAAATTACTGGGATAAATCAGTGGCTGAAGTGTGGCTTGTGTAAGAGCATTTGGGGGTTGCTTTGGGTCTGTAGTTATGTACATTTATGCACCTATATGGTATTAGCAATGAAATACAGGATAATATGAATATATGCAGGATGTTGCAGGTAGAACTCTCTGGATTAGGCAGCTAAGGTTGTCTGTAATAAGCAACCTCAAAATTAGTTGTTGTTGTTGTTTAGTTGTTGTGTTTGACTCTTTGTGACCCTAAGGACAGTAGCCAAACAGGCTACTCTGTGCTTTGGATTTCCCAGGCAAGAATACTTGAATGGCTTGCTATTGCCTCCTCCGGGGGACCTTCCTGATGCAGGGATAGACCACTATCTCCTACTTTGCAGGCAAATTCTTTAACATTGAGTCACTGGGGGAGAAAAAACTTACTGATTTATTTTTTTATTAATTTATTTTTCAAATACATAGAGTCAGTTCAGTACAGTTCAATTACTCAGTCATGTCTGACATTGTGTGGCCCCATGGACCCCATGGACAGCAGCATGCCAGGCTTCCCTGTCCATAACCAACTCCTGGAGCTTACTCAAACTCAAGTCCATCCAGTCAGTGACTTCATTCAAGCATCTTATCTTTTGTCGTACACTTCTCCTCAACTGGAATTCCATCACCTCCACTAGCTTTGTTCCTAGTGATGTTTCCTAAGGCCCACTTGCTTCACATTCCATGATGTCTGGCTCTGGGTGAGTGATCGCACCATCATGATTATCTGGGTCGTGAAGATTTTTTTTGTACAGTTCTTCGGTGTATTCTTGCCTCCTCTTCTTAAAGGACCTTCTGCTTCTGTTAGGTCCATACCATTTCTCCTCTATTGTGCCCATTTTTGATTGAAATGTTCGCTTGGCATTTCTAATTTTCTTGAAGAGAAATTTAGTCTTTCCTATTCTATTGTGTTCCTCTCTTTCCTTGCATTGATTGCTGAGGGAGGCTTTCTTATCTCTCCTTGCTGTTATTTGGGACTCTGCATTCAAATGGGTATATCTTTCCTTTTCTCCTTTGCTTTTTGCTTCTCTTCTTTTTCTCATTTATTTGTAAGGCCTCTTCAGACAACCATTTTGCTTTTTTGCATTTCTTTTTCTTGGAGGTGGTCTTCATCACTGCTTCTTATGCAATGTAATTAACCTCTGTCCATAGTTCTTCAGGCACTCTGTCTATCAGATCGAATCCCTTGAATCTATTTGTCACTTCCACTGTATAATCGTAATGGATTTGATTTAGGTCATACCTGAATGGTCTAGTAGTTTTCCCTACTTTCTTCAATTTAAGTCTGAATTTGGCAATAAGGAGTNTCCATAGTTCATCAGGCACTCTATCTATCAGATCTAGGCCCTTAAATCTATTTCTCACTTCCACTGTATAATCATAAGGGATTTGATTTAGGTCATACCTGAATGGTCTAGTGGTTTTCCCTACTTTCTTCAATTTAAGTCTGAATTTGGCAATAAGGAGTTCATGATCTGAGCTACAGTCAGCTCCTGGTCTTGTTTTTGCTGACTGTATAGAGCTTCTCCATCTTGGGCTACAAAGAATATAATCAATCTAATTTTAGTATTGACCATCTGGTGATGTCCAAGAGTAATCTTCTCTTGTGTTGTTAGAGGATGTTTGCTATGACCAGTGCATTCTCTTGGCAAAACTCTACTAGCCTTTCCCCTGCTTCATTCTGTACTCCTAGGCCAAATTTGCCTGTTACTCCAAGTGTTTCTTGACTTCCTACTTTTGTGTTCCAGCCCCCTATAATGAAAAGGACATTTTTGTTGGGTGTTAGATCTAGACGGTCTTATCGGTCTTCATAAAATGGTTCAACTTCATCTTCAGCATTACTTGTCTGGGCATAGACTTGGATTACCATGATATTGAATGGTTTGCCTTGGAAACGAACAGAGATCATTCTGTCATGTTTGAGACTGCACCCAAGTACTATATCTTGGACTCTTTTGTTGACTATGATGGCTACTCCATTTCTTCTAAGGGATTCTTGCCCACAGTAGTAGATACAATGTTCAAATGAGTTAAATTTACCCATTCAGGTCCATTTTAGTTCATTGATTCCAAAAATGTCAAAGTTCACTCTTGCCATCTCCTGTTTGACCACTTCTAATTTACTTGGATTCATGGACCTAGTATTCCAGGTTCCTATGCAATATTGTTATTTGCAACATCGGACTTTACTTCCATCACCCGTCACATTCACAACTGGGTGTGGTTTTTTCTTTGGTCCCATCTCTTCATTCTTTCTAGAGTTTTTTCCTCCACTCTTCTCCAGTAGCATATTGGGTACCTACCAACCTGGGGAGTTCATCTTTCAGTGTCCTATCTTTTTGCCTTTTCATACTGTTTATGGGGTTCTCAAGACAAGAATACTGAAGTGGTTTGCCATTCCCTTCTCCAGTGGACCAAGTTTTGTCAGAACTTTCCTCCATGACCTGTCCATCTTGAGTGGCCCTACATGGCATGGCTCATAGTTTCATTGAGTTAGACAAGGCTATGTTTCATTGATCAGTTTGATTAGTTTTCTGTGATTGTGGTTTTTACTCTGTCTGCCTTCTAATGGATAAGGATAAGAGGAGTATGGAAGCTTCCTGATGGGAGAGACTGACTGAGGGGGAAACGAGGTCTTGTTCTGATGGGCAGGGCTGTGGTTCTTTCCTGTTGTTTTACCTAAGGCCAAACTATAGTGGAGGTAATGAAGATAATGGCGACCTTCTTCAAATGGTCCTGTGCACACTCTCATAGTCAGGGCCCCCAACCATGCAGCAGGCCATTTCTGACCCATGCCTCTGCTGGAGACTCCTGGACACTCATGGGCAAGACTGGATCAGACTCTTGTGAGATCACTGCTCCTTTCTCCTGTGTCCTGGTGTGCACAAAGGTTTGTTTGTATCCTCCAAGAATCTGTCCTGGCAGCTCTACTGTGGGGTTAATAGCAATATCTTCCAAGAGGACTTATGCCATACCTAGGTTTGCTGCATTCGGAGCCAGTACTCATGTAGCAGGCCACTGCTGACCTGTACCTCCATAGGAGACACTCAAACGCTCAAAGGCAGGTCTAGCTCAGTCTCTGTGGGGTCTCCCGGTGCACTCAAAGTTTTATTTGAGCCTTCTGATCATCTCTTGTGGTTATGGAGTTTGATTCTAAATGCAATTTCACCCCTCCAACCATCTTGCTTGGACTTCTCCTTTGCCCTAGGAGGTGGGGTATCTTTTTTGGTGGGGTCCAACATTCTCACACTGATGATTGCTCAGCAGTGAATTGTAATTCTGGAGTGCTAGCAGGATAAGATTAGTGCATGCTCTTCTACTCTGCCATCTTGGTGCTGTAGAGATCTCCAGTTCAATTGGTTAGGGCTGGACCCATTTTGGTGGATATTCCTGAGCTGAGCTTAGATCAAAACTGAGTACAGTTTTTCTACTTTACATTCAATTATTCTGGGTTCAGACTTCAAACAGAAGATACCTAAAACCTGGCCTTGGCATATGCTGGTATTCACTAACCAAAGCAAGCTGTATAGTTAAGCCTAATCACCTGATGTGAAGAGTCAGCTCACTGGAAAAGATCTCAATGTTAGGACAAATTGAAGGCAAAAGGAGAAAGAAGTGGCAGCAGATGAGATGGTTAGATAGTATCACTGACTCAATCTGAGCAAACTCAGGGAGATAGTGGAGGACAAAAGAGTGCTGCAGTCCATGAGATCACAAATAGTCAGATTCAACTTTGAGACTGAAAAGCAGCAACAACAGCACAATCTGCCCAGAGTGAGGAGACGTTGAATAATAATTTACTGAACAGTTCCTCAAACTATCACACACTTCCTCAGGCTTTCCTCCCACTGCTTTCTATGTAGTTTTGATAGCCTTTCATCTTTTAGAGAGGCATTGGTGAGGATGATGAAGTCCCAACACTAGCACAGAATGTCTATTTGGCCTGGGACATTTCCTTCATATGTCTTTTGCTTGAGACAAAGGTGAATCTATATTTTTAAGCCTTAGACTTAGTCTTTGTTCTAGAAAAACATGTACTTCTGCTTTATTGACTATGCCAAAGCCTTTGAATGTGGATCACAATAAACTGTGGAAAATTCTTAAAGAGATGGGAATACCAGACCACCTGACCTGCATACTCTGAAATCTGTATGTAGGTTAAGAAGAAACAGTTAGAACTGGACATGGGACAACAGACTCATTCCAAATCAGGAAAGGAGTATATCAAGGTTATATACTGCCACCCAACATATTTAACTTATATGCAGAGTACATCATGAGAAATACTAGGCTGGATGAAGCACAAACTGGAATTAAGATTGCCATCAGAAATATCAATAACCTCAGATATGCAGATGACACCACTCTTGTGATAGAAAGCAAAGAAGAACTAAAGAGTGTCTTGGTGAAAGTGAAAGAGGAGAGTGAAAAAGTTGACCTAAAGCTCAACATTCAGAAAACTCAGATCATGGCATATGGTCCCATCACTTCATGGCAAATAGATGCAGAAACAATGAAAACAGCGAGAGACTATTTTCCAGGGTTCCAAAATCACTGCAGATAGTGACTGCAGCCATGAAATTAAAAGACCCTTCTTCCTTGTGAGAAAAGTTATTACCAACCTAGACAGCGTATTAAAAAGCAGAGACATTATTTTGCCAAAAAAGGTCAGTCTAGTCAAAGCTATGGTTTTACCAGTAATCAGTTATGGATGTAAGAGTTGGAATATAAAGAAAGCTGAGCATGGAAGAATCGATGCTTTTGAACTGCGGTGTTGGAGAAGACCCTTGAGAGTCCCTTGGACTGCAAGGAGGTCCAGGAAATCAGTCCTAAAGGAAATCAGTCCTGAATATTCATTGGAAGGACTGATGCTAAAGCTTAAACTCCAACACTTTGGCCACCTGATAAGAAATGACTCAACGGAAAAGACCCTGATGCTGGGAAAGATAGCAGGCCAGAGGAGAAAGGGACGACAGAGGGTGAGATGATTGGGTGGCATCACCGACTCATTGGACATGAGTTTGAGTAGTCCCTGGGAGTTGATGTTGGACAGGGAATACTTATGTGGTGCAGTCAGTGAGGTCACAAAGAAGCAGACATGACTGAATGACTGGACTAGACTGAACTAATCATCTTTATCAGGTAAACCAAATTTGAACTAACCCAGCTCTCTTCAAGATAATATATAGAAGTAGAAATTTAAAGGGGTATTTTTTTGAAGTGAGATTTCAGTTACATATAGTGTTAGATTTAAATGACAAATAATGGCAAAAACCATAGAGGAACTAAAGAGCCTCATGATGAAGGTGAAAGAGTGAAAAAACAGCTTAAAGTTCAACATTCAAAAAATGAAGATCATGGTATCCGGCCCCAGCTCTTCACGGGAAATAGGTGGGGAAACAGTGGAAACAGTGACAGATTTATTTTCTTGGGTTCCAAAATCACTGTGGATGGTCACTGTAGCCATGAAATTAGAGGATGCTTGCTCCTTGGAAGAAAAGTTATGACCAACCTAGACAGCATATTAACAAACAGTGACATCATTTTGCTGATAAAGGTCCATTTAGCTATGGACCATTTAAAGCTATGGCTTTTCCATTAGTCATGTACGGAAGTAAGAGTTGGACCATAAAGAAGGCTGAGTACTGAAGAATTGATGCTTTTGAGCTGTGATTTTGGAGAAGACTCTTGAGAGTCCCTTGGACTGCAAGGAGATCAAACCAGTCAATCCTAAAGGAAATCAATTCCAATGAATATTCATTGGAAGGACCAATACTAAACCTGAAGCTCCAATACTTTGGCCACCTCATGCAAGGAACCAATTCATTGAAAAAGACCCTGATGCTGGGAAAGACTGAGGGCAGGAGGAGAAGGGAGTGACAGAGGATGAGATGGTTGGATGGCATCCTTGATTAAATGGACATGTTTGTGCAAACTATTGGAGATAGTGAAGCACAAGGAAGCCTGGCATGCTCCAGTCTTGGGGTCCCGTAAAGACTCAACTGACTGACGCAACAACAACAACAACAACAACAACAACAACAACAACAAAGCATTGCTTATGGGATGGGTCTGTATTTCTATCCACATATGGAACAATGTAGCAGAATTTATTGGCAATAATCGATAACAAGGCAGTGATAGGACAAAACAGACCCAAGAATCCTAGTGGTTTTAGTCACAAAATCCTGTCAGACTCATTGCAGCCCCATAGATTGTAGCCCACCTATATGTTTGTTCTTGGGATTTTCAGTCAGGAATACAGAAGTGGGTTGCTATTTCCTTTTTCAGGGAAATCTTCCCAACCCATGGATCGATTCCAGGTTTCCTTCATTACAAGTGGACTCTTAACAAGCTGGGCCACTAACCCATCCTCAAATATGGCCCCATAAACCTCAGTAGTGATGAAGTGTTCGCACGGCATTACACACAGATGTAGGGAAGATAGCAGTTTGAAAAGCTAAAGAGTATGAGACCTCCTCCGTGGTCACAGAGATATCAGAGAACACTGACGTTTTGTAGTTTGAAAGGTGAAGATTAATGAACTTGTTACTTTCTAGTATTAATGCTACACAAGAATATTAGTATCCTTATGCCATCTTGGAGAGTTTTAAAATGTCTTCTCTTGTCATGTAGAAATTTTGTAGATTAACCACTAGGTTTCAGATGTAGTACCTCTGAAAACAGAAATTGAGAGAGCAAATATACACAGTAAGAAATCTTACTCATTTGGAAATTAGCAAAGAGGGGAGGGGAATTGAGGTTTTACAAAAAATCACAAACTCTGTGGTTTTTAATTTCCTTAGCCAAATTATAAGTAGATATTGTTTAAAAAGATACACAAAAACCTGAAAGATCTATTCCAAAAGAAAAACATTAAATGGTAGACATAGACGAACATAAGTTCTGTGTTGCCTGCTAATTTAGGTAGGTTTCAGTTCATTTGACCCTTGCAGGGAGTATAAGGAGAAGATACTGTCTTCACAGCTGTATTAGAGAGTACTAACTATAGCTAAAAGCTTATCTTATTACAAACATAAAAATAAAAATAATTGATGGCATCTAAAGCACATAACTTCAAGCAAAATTCACAAGCTGGAACACATAAAGAACGTGATGCTCTGTTTACATACAAAGTCTTTTCCCACCTGGAGCAAAGACACAAAGCTAAGGATTAAAAAGACCAGTGCTTAGAAATAGTCTATATAGAATACTTGGATTTATCGCTATCTTTTTGTAGTAATTATGTTTTAATGTGAAAATTTATCACATCTGAGAATGGCAATGTCAGCTTAAAGAAATAAATATGTGAATAGTACATTTAGATATGCATAGAAAAGGTGGACAAAATATTTTATAAAATGACTAAGTTGAACACACCATCAACTTGATACAAAGTTTGATTACAAGTCAAGGTTAAATAAGGTTAGAGGTTTTTTGTTTGTTTGTCTTTCTTTTTGTTTAATATATCTCACAAGCTACAGTAAACTATTTAGTGTCTGGGCTTTCTCAAATGTTTTGATGCAGGTAAGAACTTCTCCTCTTCCCTTCAATCTTTCCCAGCATCAGGGTCTTTTCAAATGAGTCAGCTCTTCGCATCAGGTGGCCAAAGTATTGAAGTTTCAGCTTCAACATCAGTCCCTCCAATGAAGACCTAGGACTGATCTCCTTTAGGAGGGACTGGTTGGATCTCCTTGCAGTCCAAGGGACTCTCAAGAGTCTTCTCCAACAGCACAAGTTCAAAAGCATCAATTCTTCGGTGCTCAGCTTTCTTTATAGTCTAACTATGATCGTGGCATCCAATCCCATCACTTCATGGCAAATAGATGGGGAAACAGTGGAAACAGTGGCAGACTTTATTTTATGGTTCTCCAAAATCACTGTAGGTGGTGCATGCAGCCACAAAATTAAAAGACACTTGCTCCTTGGCAGGAAAGTTATGACCAATCTAGACAGCATATTAAAAAGCAGAGACATTACTTTGCCAACAACGGTCCTTCTAGTCAAGGCTATGGTTTTTCCAGTGGTCATGTATGGATGTGAGAGTTGGAAAAGTCAGGAAGAATTGATACCTTGCCTATCACTGTTAATAATGTGTCTTATTCCTTTACTTTAAACTGATTCTGAAAAAAAAAAATTAACCTGTCAGAGGAAAAATTTGCAAAGTTAGAATGTTGAGGGAGATTTTATTCAAGGTTTTTGCAAGAAAGCAGTGAGATTATGATTGACTTTAGAAGACAAAGAACACGGTCTAAGCACTCTATGTACAATATTTAATGGTACATCTGAAATCATGGGGAAAATGTGATTCCCAAATGAAGTCAGAGAAGGACAAATCCTTCATTATTTTGCTTATATGAGATATAAACAAACTCACGATGAGTAGCCAACCTCACCTTCAGCAGAAAGTAGAATGGTGGTTGCTAGGGGCTGAATGGAGGTGGAAATTTAAAGTTACTCCTCAATGTATGTATAGTTTCAGTCACACAGGGTAAAAAGTTCTAGAGATCTATCTACAACTCTGTGCCTTTTGTTAATAGTACAGTGTGATACACTTAAATATTTGTAAAAAGGGTACTTCATGTGTTGTATGACATTTTTTACCACAATAAAAAAAATAATGGTTTCTATACATGAGGAGTTCTATGAAAGATTAATATAATTTATCTGCTCTAATGTGAACCCTCAGTCATTCACTCAACAAATACTTATTGATAATATTTATTTGCCTGGCATTGTGTCAAATCAACAGAGTATTTTCATAAAGGCTGTGGTTTCTTCTGGAGAGAGACAGATAACACTGGTGTGACATTTGGAGATACTTATTACAGTAAGCTTAGAATAAAAATAAGGAAAATAAAATGAAAAAGAGGAAATTTGCCATGAATTATAAGTAAAATGCTTTTTATTATTTTAGTAAATTCTAAAAGGCTTCTGAGTAAATAAATCCTTGATTGCATTCATGAATCATCCCTGAAGATTATAACATTATTTCAGCTTAGTGAATCTCCCCAAGTGCCACTTTAGCCCATTATTCATAAAATAACACAACCTGAATAGCTTCTTTTGAATGTGAATATTTTAAAACTTTCTACTAAATACATAAATTATTATCAAATTCTCTATAATGGTAAAAGTATCTTGGATGTTAGATTAATATAAGATTTTTAAATCTAAACATAAATAGAAAAGCAAAAAGAAATGAAAGTAAATTATAAATCAAACTATTTTTAATACCTTGAGATATCACAGATATTTTCTCTTTCAATATTAAGAAACTTTCATTAATGGGTTTCTTAAGCTCTACATTGGTTTCTTTGAGATTTTGAACTTACATTCAAATTTTAAAATATTTTATTTTGAAATAACTATACACTCCCAAGGAATTGCAAATATAGTCAATTATTTGGGTTTAATTTGGGGGTTTTCCACTCTTCAAACAAGAAATCTCAGTCTATTGAATATCTTTTTTCTTCTTTTAATGTTAAAGATAGAATATTGCCTCCATTGTAATGAATTTATCTGGGGGAAGGGAATTTAAAAAGGGGAGTTGTCGCCCTAAGTGGAGCATAAATGTATAAATGTATCTAGGGCAAATAGTGAATGTCATATGCTCTTTTAGCAACAGTACTTTGTAAGAAATTTCAGAATTTTGGGGATACTGTGATAACAATAATAATGATGAAAGTTATATGAATGTCAGCACTGTGATAATGATATTATACCCTAAAAACTATCCTCTGATGTACATATAGGTGTAATTATGTAAGCTAAGCAGTTGGTCTGACTCTAATTTCAGTTTACAGTTAGAGAAACTATAGAAAAACAAAACCCTGGTGAACTATACATTTAAATTATTTTTAATGGGGAGTAAAACCATGAGCCAGCTTCAGTTTTACTTTTGTCTGAAGGTATAAATTAAGTGTGTGTGTGCTTCTTAATTTTGGCATTATTACTGATCTTGTAGCATCGCATGTATTTTTAAAATTTAAGTGTAAGCCGGCATTGGAAAAAGCATAAAAGCTTAAAATAAAATGAGCCTCAAACACATTGACATTTACTCTATGGGACAGGTGTTGTCTTTAAGGCAATGAAAAAATTAAATTCATTTAATAAATGAAACTGTCTCATTTTATTAAAATTTGAGAAAATATTGTAATTTTCTTTCAATTTGCTCCCCAGGAAGTTTGCATTTCCCAGACTGGAAAAAAAAAAAAAAAAAAAAAAGAGGCAAAAATAAAGAATATAGAATTGCCTGTATCAATTTAGAAGACATATCAAAGTATAGAAAAATCAATTTTAAAAGATGAGGTTTTAAATTTTTTGCCATTTTAGAAATGTCATTTTGTGTGCAATAATTATTATAGTAAAATACAATTAGTATTGCTTAAACCTGTAAGGATAATAAAAAGCAGTGAAAATTTTAAGAGCACATTCAAGGTCCAAAGAAGTTATCTATCAAAGTAAGACTCTCTGTTTGAAGAAGTTACTAAGAATTATAAATAGTTCAAGATAGCAACAAATTTAAAAATTAAGCAAAGAGAATTCTAATATCCCTCTAAGTTGCATGTGTCCTTGAACAAGTCTTTTAAACTCCATGTCTCACTATTTGTATGTTAACTGAGACAAAGGAATGGTCTTTTAGTGGAATTAAGAAGCAGTAAAATTAATTTTAATGAAACTTGCATCTAATAAAATATAAATTTCTATCTTGTGGCAAAAAGAGAATAGACATTCTTACTTAGGAACTATCAGCAGCGTGAGTGGATCACGAAATGGGGCACTTAGTAATCATTTATAAAGTTCACATTTAAAGCAGACATTATAAGATTTTAAAGAAACCAATACTACATAGAAAATGCATGTCTTTCTTAAATTCCAACAATTACATATTCTGTATTAAAAACTGATCATGCTTTCTAAAATTTGTCTTAATCCATATTGATTATATTATTGTAAAGTTTAATGTACAATTTATTCAGATGATCCTTTCTTCTACATGAATGTGTCTTTCACCTTAAAAATTCAAATTCTGAAGGAAAATATGTTTAGAAGACATTAAACAAAATGTTATGTTTTCTGGGAACATAAAGAAAGGTATCAGTTCCTGGAAGATTTTATATTCACCATTTTGGTAACTGCTTGCTTCTAAGTTTGAAGGTAAAGGAAGAGTAACTTTATTAGGAGAGAAACATATAAAAGTTAAACTAAAACCTTTCTTTTGTGTTTTGCATATTGTTTGCAGTAGTGTTTTATTGACAAGAGATGATTAATTTTAGCTCCAATTAGATATAGCCTTGCTTACTTTAGCCTTATTACATAGTCAAATTATTTTTCAATTAATATTTTGACAAGATATTTTAAATTCTTTAAAATTTTATGTAAGAAAAATTATATTTAGCTATTTATTTTACAATCGTTCCTTGGATGGAGATAATTTAAGAAGAATACATGAAAGGCAGTTGTATTTTTCTATATCCTGTGATCCCGTGACTGCAGCACACCAAGCTTCCTTGTTCTTCACTGTCTCCCAGAGTTTGCTCAAACTCATGTTCACTGAGTTGATGTCACTTTTTATTTTTTATAATTTCTAAACATCTTGGATTTATGTTATAATCATAAAGTCTATTTTTTTCTGTTGAATTTTTGAGAGATTTTCAATTATTCTATAAGATACTACTATTTGCCAGTTTGTGTATCTCCTTTCCTCAAGCAAACATAAACATTTTGCTTTTCCATCTGGTCTTTTATTCTTTAAACTTTTTTTGGATGACATACGTCTTTAGTATCAGAAAATATCCATGTTACATTAAACTGCCACCATTATAGTACATAATTGTTTCATTCAAGTAAAAAAAGCAGAATAGCTAAAAATTTTAACGTGTTTGCCAGAAATAGTAAGGCATTCTGTTACTGTCTTCAAAAAATGTTTTATTCATACAGTAGTTTATCACTCACTCCCTCATAGTTTACTTAATATCAATTTAGCTAATAAACTGCTGTGTTTGAGCAATTCCTTTTGGTCTTCGATAAGTACAAACCCCACTGGATAGAAGATTATGAGAAGTTATTATGAATGAAGGATAGAGACCGCAAACCCTGTTTCAACTACACCAGATTCGGCAATTTCCTGTTCAATTACTGTGTGTGTGTTGTAGTTAGGGGTGGGGACCTGGAGTTCCTTTTTCTATTACTTTGTTATGTAACACAGTTTCAGTTCATTTCAGTTGCTCAGTCCTGTCTGACTCTTTGTGACCCCATGGACTACAGCATGCCAGGCAGCTCCCGGAGTTTATTCAAACTCATGTCCATTGAGTCGGTGAGGCCATCCAACAATCTCATACTCTGTCATCCCCTTCTCCTCCTGCCTTCAATCGTTCCCATCATCATGGTATTTTCATAAGTGTTGGTTTTTCACATCAGGTGGCCAAATTATTGGATTTCAGTATCAGTCCTTTAATAAATATTCAGAATCGATTTCCTTTAGGACTGACTGGTTGGATCTCTTTGCAGTCCAAGGGACTCTCTAGAGTCTTCTCCAGCACTACAGTTCAAAAACATCAAATCTTCAGTGCTCAGCTTTCTTTATAGTTCAACTCTCACATCCATATATGACTACTGGAAAAACCATAGCTTTGACTAGATGAACCTTTGTTGGCAAACTAGTGTCCCTGCCTTTTAATATGCTGTTTAGGTTGGTCATAACTTTTCTTCCAAGTAGTAAGCATCTTTTAATTTCGTGGCTGCAGTCACCATCTGCAGTGATTTTTAAGCCTACAAAAATAAAGTCAGCCACTGTTTCCACTCTTTCCTTATCTATTTTTCATGAAGTGATGGGNATATCTCTGCTTTTTAATATGCTGTCTAGGTTGGTCATGACTTTTCTTCTAAGGAGCAAGCATCTTTTAATTTCATGGCTGCAATCACCATCTGCAGTGATTTTTGAGCCCCCCAAAATAAAGCCTGTCAGGTTTTCCGTTGTTTCCTCATCTATTTGCTATGAAGTGATGGGAACAGATGCCATGATCTTAGTTTTCTGAATGTTGAGCTTTAAGCTAACTTTTTCACTTTCTTCTTTCACTTTCATCAAGAGGCTCTTTAGTTCTTCACTTTCTGCCATAAGGGTGATGTCATTTGCCTATCTGAGGTTGTTGATATTTCTCCTGGCAATCTTCATTCCATCTTGTGCTTCTTCCAGCCTAGAGTTTCTCCTGATGTACTCTGCATATAAGTTAAATAAGCAGGGTGACAATATACAGTACTCCTTTGCCTAATTGGAAAGAGTCTATTGTTCCATGTCCAGTTCTAACTGTTGCTTCCTGATCTGCATATAGGTTTCTCAAGAGGGAGGTCAGGTGGTCTAATATTCCCATCTCTTTCAGAATTGTTCACAGTTTATTGTGATCCACACAGTCAAAGGCTTTGGCATAGTCAATAAAGCAGAAATAGATGCTTTTCTGGAACTCTCTTGCTTTTTTGATGATCCATCAGATATCAGCAATTTGATCTCTGGTTCCTCTACCTTTCCTAAAACCAGCTTGAACATCTGGTAGTTCACAGTTCACGTATTGTTGAAGCCTGGCTTGGAGAATTGTGAGTATTATCTTACTAGCATGTGAGATTAGTACAATTGTGCAGTAGTTGAACATTCTATGGTATTGCCTTTCTTTGTGATTGGTTAACTCCAGTTAACTGTGTGTGTGTGTGTGTGTGTGTGTGTGTGTGTGTGTGTGTGTGTGAAAATCACTAAGTTGTGTCAAACTATTTGCTACCTAATGGACTGTAGCTTGCCAGGCTCCTCCATCCATGGAATTCTCCAGGCAAGAATACTGGAGTGGGTAGCCATTCCCTTCTGCAGAGGAATCTTCCAAACCCAGAGATCAAACCAAGGTCTCCCATATTGCAGTCAAATTCCTTGCCATCTGACCTACCAGGGAAGCCCATACTCTATTGAATAATGGAAATATGGTAAGAAAGTAGATTTCAGGTGCTTTCAGCCACTTTCTCCCCTACTCTTCCCATGAAAGTTTACTGTGAGGAAATGATAAGTCTACTAGCTTGACTATGATAATCATTTGATTATGTATATTAAGTCACATTTCACACCTCAAATACATATAATTTATATTTAAAAATAAAGAAGAATGTTTAAAAGATAAGTTTAAATACATTGTAAAATAAATTTTAGTGAAATATACATAAAAATTCTATAAAATATGTTGAAAATATTCTCATCAAATCAGAATTACAAAGGCTTACAGTCAGTTATGGGCTTCCCTGGTGGCTCATAGCTTAAAGCATCTGCCTGTAGTGTGGGAGACCTGGGTTCAATCCCTGGGTCAGGAAGATCCCCTGAAGAAGGAAATGCCAAGCCACTCCAGTATTCTTTCCTGGAGAATCTCATGGACATAGGAGCTTGATGGGCTACAGTCCACGGGGTCGCAAAAAGTCAGACAAGACTGAACAACATCACTTTCACTTTCAGAGTCAGTTATAGCCACTATTGTGATGAACACAATAGTGTTATAGTCATCATAATGTAGGGAGAGATACTGATTCTCCATATAGTTATATGCATAGAGCTTTTAGAAGTTCAAAGTGATTTCTGAAAACTATTGCACTGCATTAATTAGAATAATGAACAAAAAACTAAAATCAATTTTATCAGCCAAAAATTTTACTGTCCAAAAATAATAAATGATTGAGATTACTTATGTAGATATATAAAGGTCTTCACATTATTTCATTAAGTGAGACAAACAGCCCTTGCTCATGTTGCTTTAGTCATTTCTAACTCTTTGTGACCCCATGGACCACAGACCTTCAGGCTCCTCTGTCCATGTGATTCTCCAGTCAAGAATACTGGAGTGGGTTGCCACTTCCTACTCCAGGGGACTTTACTGATCCAGAGATTGAACCCACATCTCTAGAAAGAAAAGCATCATTTTATATACTACAATAAGAACCTTAATAATTTTCTTTCACAAACAGCTAACAATATCCAGCTACCTCTAAAACAGAGACTATAAAACATTTATGAAATAAACTTATTTTACTGGTTTTAGGGCTCTATTACTTAGCTCTTTTGGAATTTTGAAATGTGGATTTCAAAATTCCATCATTTATATGTCATGCAACATGACGCTTCTCATATGAAACCATTTTTTATTTTTTTGTTTTGCTAAGCAGTTTGCTCAATATATTTTTTCTTAATTTTACTTTATTTTCATTTACAATACTGTATTGGTTTTGCCCATACATCAACATGAATCTGCCACGGGTGTACATGAGTTCCCAACCCTGAACCCTTCTCCCACCTCCCTCCCCATACCATCTCTCTGGATTATTCCAGTACACAAGCCCCAAGCATCCTGTATCCTGCATCGAACCTAGACTGGCGATTTGTTTCTTACATGATATTATACATGTTTCAGTGCCATTCTCCCAAATCATCCCACCCTCTCCCTCTCCCACAGAGTCCAAAAGTCTGTTCTATACATCTGTGTCTCTTTTGCTGTCTTGCATACAGGGTTATCGTTACCACCTTTCTAAATTCCATATGTATGTGTTAGTATGCTGTATTGGTGTTTTTCTTTCTGGCTTACTTCAATCTGTATAGTTGGCTCCAGTTTTATCCACCTCATTAGAACTGATTCAAATGTGTTCTTTTTAATGGCTGAGTAATACTCCATTGTGTATATGTACCACAGCTTTCTTATCCTTTCATCTGCTGATGGGCATCTAGGTTAATTCCATGTCCTGGCTATTATAAACAGTGCTGTGATGAACATTGGGGTACACATGTCTCTTTCAATTCTGGTTTCCTTGGTGTGTATGCCCAGCAGTGGGATTGCTGGGTCATAAGGCAGTTCTATTTCCAGTTTTTTGAGGAATCTCCACACTGTTCTCCATAGTGGCTGTACTAATTTGCATTCCCACCAACAGTGTAAGAGGGTTCCCTTTTCTCTACATCTTCTTCAGCATTTATTACTTGTAGACTTTTGGATTGCAGCCATTCTGACTGGTGTGAAATGGTACCTCATTGTGGTCTTGATCTGCATTTCCCTGATAATGAGTGATGTTGAGCATCTTTTCATGTGTTTGTTAGCCATCTGTATGTCTTCTTTGGAAGCAACTCATGCAGCTCAATTCCAGAAAAGTAAACGACCCAATCAAAAAATGGGCCAAAGAGACCATTTTTAAAATCTACTATCTAGAGTTATGCTGAGCTTCCCCAGTGGCTCAGTGGTAAAGTTGAATGCTTTATATCTTATCTTGAGGATCCGGACAAGTCTCCATGATGAAAGCTTTAGCTTAGCCCCCAAGATGATAGATGAAAGCTTACAATGTTCCTTTAGATTCATGGTCTCCAAGGAAGAAGGTTTAACTCTAGGAACAAAGAAAGTCTCTGTCACTCAGAACCTTGTGTAGTAGAAATTTTATTAAAGCTATAGTGACAGAAAAAGCTTCTGAGATAGACATCAGAAGGTGGTAAAATGATTATCTGCATCATTGACTTGACCAGAGCATTGTATATTTTACTTTTCAGTTGGCATGCTGAGAATAGAAAAAAATACCTCAAGGCTATGAAAATTTTGCCCAGATTTTTTTCCATAACATGCAGCCTGAGATGACATCAGCATGAGATTAGCCAGAAGAAATGAGTTAACCCAGAGCTTAAGGCTGTGGAACTTTTAACCAGATCTTCTCCCATAACATACATTCTGAGCTCAAAAAAGCATATCCTTGAACAAGAGATACTGATGCCTGTGAGGCCTACTTGTCTAAGGCAAAAGAAATGTGAAAAATAAAGAATGCTCACTTCCTCCTTAAACTTAGACTTAAGTTTAAGGGGGCTTAGACTTGGGCTCCTATCAACCTGCCTAAGTTAACTCTCTCAAAGTATCCACTTGCCCATGCAGGAGATTCAGGTTTGATCCTTGGATCAGAAATATCCCCTGGAGAAGGAAATGACAATGTATTCCAGCATTCTTGCCTTGAGAATCCCATGGACAGAGGGACCTGGTGGGATACAGTCCATGTGGTCACAGAAGAATCAGATATGACTGAGTGACAAAAACAACAACAACAACATGGCTGTGATAGAAAGTATGTTCAAGAAAGAGAAAATTTTTTTGAATAAAAGTATTGTTTCTTTGATGAACTTATTTTTTTAGATACTTTTTCTAGTATGTGTGCTTACTTATAACTTATTTCTTAAATAATAAATATTATAACATGTAATAAACTCAGGAGACATGGCACTATTTTTATATATGCAGTCAATAGAATCTGAAATGAAAAATAAGTTGCATAATTTATGACTTCTTGGGAAGCTTCTAATTAAGATCTAGATGGCATGTAGTACTATTGCAGAAATGAGTCTTTGACTTCATGAAACAGATGGTTGCCATAGTAACCATTTTCTATATCATTCAGAATGCATTTTCTCCTATTGGATATTAAGCCTAGCAATATAATTTATTTTATTATTTTTCTTTAATAGAATGCCTTCATTTATTTTTTAAAAAAAATTTTTATTTTTTAGTTTGTTTTGCTTTACAATACTGTATTCATTTTGCTATACATTGACATGAATCAGTCACGAGTGTGTATGAGCTCCTGATCCCGACCCCCCATCCCTCCTCCCACACCACACCATCCCTCTGGATCATCCCCACGCATCAGTCCCAAGCATCCTGCATCCTGCATCGAACTTAGATTGGTGATTTGTTTCACTTATGATATCATACATCTTACAATGCCACTCTCCCAAATCATCCCACCCTCTCCCTCTCCCGCAGAGTCCAAAAGGCTGTTCTCTACATCTGTCTCTTTTGCTGTCTTGTGTACAGGTTTAACATTACCATCTTCCTAAATTCCATATATATGTGTTAGTATACTGTATTGGTATTTTTCTTTATGGCTTACTTCACTCTGCATAATCGGCTCCAGTTTCATCCACCTCATTAGAACTGATTCAAATGTATTCTTTTTAATGGCTGAGTAATACTCCATTGTATATATGTACCACAGCTTTTTTAAATTAATTTTTGTATTTTGTACTTTAAGTTGTCACAGTAAAACATTCTTGAATTTGAGAAGGATATTTGGAATTTTAGAATAATACATTTTGTTCATAAAATTAAATAAAATTATGTACAATTGAGAATTATAACTTTTCTGTGCATGTTCAATGTTAGTGAATGTGCCTCTTGACAAGAATGCCAAAAAATAAGGAAAAATGGAAATGTTTAAACTGGTTAAAGCTGATTAAAATTTCTACTATCTGACACATCTTATATTTTATTTACTTGGCTCTGTATAATATATCCTTTATAGAGTAGACAATTTGTTCATGACAGTGGATATCTAGAGCCTATGACATTGCCTAGTACACAGAAGTTGCAAAATAAATGTTGCTAAATAAAATGTATATAATGAGATATCATTTTTACAATTAGAAAATTATAAATATCTTTAAAATGTTTGTTGAAGTCAGAAACTGGTATATTAATTCTTGCTGCTGCTGCTCCTGTCTCTTCAGTCATGCGAGACTCTGTGTGACCCCATAGACGGCAGCCCATCAGGCTCCCCCATCCCTGGGATTCTTCAGGCAAGAACATTGGACTGGGTTGCCATTTCCTTCTCCAATGCATGAAAGTGAAAAGTGAAAGTGAAGTCGCTCAGTCGTGTCCGACTCTTAGCGACCCCATGGACTGCAGCCCATCAGGCTCCTTCGTCCAAGGGGTTTTCCAGGCAAGAGTACTGGAGTAGGGTGCCATCGCCTTCTCCAATATTAATTATTTTGAAAGTTTATGAAAGTTCAGTCACTCAGTCGTGTCCTACTCTTTGCGACCCCAGGAATTGCAGCATGCCAGGACTCCCTGTCCATTACCAACTCCCAGAGTTCACTCAAACTCATGTCCATCGAGTCAGTGATGCCATCCAGCCATCTCATCCTTTGTCGTCCCCTTCTCCTCCTGCCCCAAATCCCTCCCAGCATCAGAGTCTTTTNCAGTAGTTTGAGCATTCTTTGGCATTGCCTTTCTTTGGGATTGGAATAAAAACTGACCTTTTCCAGTCCTGTGGCCAGTGCTGAGTTTCCCAAATTTGCTGGCACATTATTACACTGTAAATAAAAAAGCTTGAATTTTGACATTCCCTCCCAGGTGGCACTGACAGGAAAGAATCTGCCTGCAGTGAGGAAGACCCAGGTTTGATCCCTGGAGCAGGAAGATCTCCTGGAGAAGGGAATGGCTGCACACTCCAGCATTCTTCCCTGAGAATTCCATAGACAGAGGAGCCTGGCAGACTACAGTCCGTGAGTTTGCAAAGAGTCAGACACGACTTAGCAACTAACAACTGCTCGAAGTTTTAATGAATAATTATTTTCCCTTTAGATTTTACATGGTAACATGTATACATGTCAGAATGGAGTGAATTCTGTGTGCTATGCTGTGCCAAAGTTAATCTTCCAATAAAAGCCTTCCATTTTATAATCATCTAATTTTAAGCTTACATTTATCTAAAAAGTAAATGGTTATTAATATTTAGAGTCACTTTGCATCTCAAACTACGGGAAAGTTGCAATGCTTTTTTTCTATTTATAAAAGTGTTAAAATTAATACCACTTTAATAAATTTCTATATTTTTAAGCCATCAAGTTTGTGGTAATTAGCTTCAGCAGTCATAGAAAATCGCTACATTTTCCCTTACCAGATATACAACTATGATGATCAAACACTATCTACACTTGCCTTTTATTAAAAGTATATCCTTTTAAATCATAAATATGAGGTCTTTTATTCTGAAAAATCAAGAAAATAGTTACACTCTTTTCCTTTTTTAATATAACAAGAGCTATGAAGATTTTCCATCATTATTGTTTCCTGTGAATAATTTCATAACATTGTGACATAATCATCTTCTTTTATACATTCTCTGTTTCACTTTGAGTTGATTTTAATTAATAATTTTCTGGCATATTTCAAGTTTTGCAATAACACATAACATGGAGTTTATGATTTTAAAATGGACTATAGCTATGTAATAAGAAGCTATATTGGCACTGTCAGGGTTATTTGGTTAATTTCAAATGCTCAGAACTGAAAGTGAATCAGAGTCACACATAAATTTTAATTCATATGTAATAACAAGAGCATAATATATATAAATATATTTCTATCCACATAAATATATGCAAATATATGGGTATATATAAGCACATATAAACAAATATATGTGTATATACATATATAGTATATATATATACTATATATGTATGCTATTTATCTACATGCATCATTTTAAATGGGGTGAATTGTATATCAGAACCTCCATCATGTACTGATGTATAATACAAGGGGCTTCCCTGGTGGTCCAATGGTTAAGAATTTACCTAACATGTAGATTTCAACTCAATTTCCAATACAGGGGGTACAAGTTTGATCCTTGGTTGGGGAACAGAGATATCCCACATGTCTTGCAGCCAAAACGCTGGAAACATAAAGCAGAAACAATATTTTAACAAATTTAATACTTTTAAAATAGTCTACCTCAAAATAGTTTAAAAATAACATAATAGTACAAAAGACAAATATATATCTTTTTGTTTACAATAGAATTTTCTCTAAATATCTTGATCAATGTGTAGGTTTTAACTCAATTTCTCTGTGTAAATATAGAACCAGTGTAGAAATGCTTTTTGCACTATAGATAAAAAAGCATATTTATATAAATATGTTCATTAGAATTTCACTGAAATATTATGCTGAGAACTCCATAGCAAAACTTTAATCAATCTGTGTATTTTCTTCTTAAGAGACTAAGTGGGACAAATGCTAGATAACAATTGAAGATTTTCCTTTTTTTGAAGACATTTGTAAAATAGAACAAAATTAAATGCCAGAATTACTTTCAGTTCAGAAAAATAAATCTCTAAAACCAGTTAAACTCAAAATGAAAATCAAAAAAGGTATCTATGTAAGTGCAACCTTAAAGCTTACATCATACATGGGTACCATGTCATTTTCCTTTGTGTGTTTAAAATGCTTTCGTTTCAGAGCCTGTTTTATTATCTATTTCTATACTCAAAACATCATTACCATAAAACGTCAGATTAAAAAAAAAACGAAAAAGAGAGAGCAGAGAGGAAAATTGAATTTACTTAAAAAATACGTTTTTCTCCCAATCTAGTAAAAACACAGACATTTATTATTTTCATTTGTAAACATTCAGAAAAGAATGCATAGTCATTTGTCTTCCCTGATACCAAAGTAATATAGAAGCTTTGGTCATAAATGATAATGAAGACGTTTCTGTCCCAGGTTCCATATCTGTTTCTGTCTCTCTCTGTGGCTTCAAAGATTCTATAAGTAAAGTGTGCAGCAGATTGGTTAATTCCTCTGTGTGTGAACTACAGCTCAATGAGAGATAAACGAACTCTCCTCTGGGAACAACTGAGCAGAAGTTTGTCTGATAACCATCTGACTTATGATCCCTGCTACATTTTAGCTGTTGAAATGAAGTGCTCCCTAGTCAAGAGACTAGGCTATAAAATAATAGGTGAATAAACTTTAAGGTGCTTAACTTATTGTGTTTAATCCTGTATTTGGATTGCACAGTATAAAGTATGTTGATAGTATCATAGGCCATTGTTTTTGAAAATATAATTTAACGATCAATACATAAAAGGATATGAACATTTATAGCATTAATCACATAATCAATCAAGAGATTTCACACTTACATTCATCTCCTTTAAACTTAAGAGTACAATATTTTAACAAATCAAAGATATTATTTTCCTACCTGATAAGATTAGCTGTCTGTTAAATTGATTGCAAACATGTCCTTTAAAAGTATACCTACAAATTTTGATTTTTTAAATTTAAGTATTCTTTAATATCAGTTTTATTTTCTACTTTTTTGCTCTATCAGATAACATATATAGTACTGATGACTACCACATTACTCTTAGTCCACAGATTCATGTTTGCTTCAATACTGAAAATAGGATGTTTTTTAAAAAAGCTGTAATTAACATTGAAATTAAATTATTTTAATTTCGATATAAACATGAAATAATTAATATTCAAGAAACTGCATGTTTGTTAACTAAGTAGAGTGAGTTTCTCTTGATTATCAACATCTTTCTTTTCTTGACAATTTAGAAACCAAAGGTTTATCATCACATATCCATTTCTAACATTCTTTCATTTAATAAGTAGTCATCTGAGGCCTACTACTCACCAAAGACCGAAAGTGAGAGCTACACTACAGAACAGAGCTTATCGACTGGTAGGGATAGGAATTGCAAATAATAATCCCCCAAATCAGGTATTACATGCATATCCTGCATTTTTATGTTATTTAATTATAGAAATAATTTATTTTTTCCTTTACCTTTTCACAGACAAAGGAATTGTGAAATTACATTGCTCTAAAAGAATATGAAGTGGAATGTGTATATACATTACCTAACCAAAGAGACCTAACCAAAGGCCTCAGACCAAGCTTTCCTAAGGACATCATATTGAGCTAATTATTTATAATGCAACTAGAAGAATGAAGAGGAGTCATTTAAATGAAAAGCTAGCTGAAAGGATTTTTTAGTCTATAATTCTTTAGGTTCAGAACAATATTCAGAATCTTGAGGCAGTAACAAATGCACCAAGTCCAGAGTACTAAGGAGTATGAGGCAGTGGCTTACCAGACAGAGGGGACAATAGACAAATACAAGATTTGATTTAGTTGGCATTCTCAGAAACTGATATTCAGATAAGCAAATAAAGTATTTCTCTATGTTGTTGTTGTTCAGCTGATAAATCAGGTCTAACTTGTTGCAATCCCATGGACTGCACCATATCAGGCTCCTCTGTCCTTCACTATCTCCTGGAGTTTGTTCAGATTCATGTTCATTATCATCCATGATGTTATCTAAACTTCTCATCCTCTGCACCCTCTTCTCCTTTTGTCTCAGTCTTACCCAGTATCAGGGGTTTTTTCCAGTGAGTCAGATCTTCGCATCTGGTGGACAAAATATTGGAGCTTCAGCTTCAGCGTCAGTCCTTCCAAGGAATATTTAGGGTTGATTTTCCTTAGGATGGACTGGTTGGATCTCCTTGCCTTCCTGGAATCTCTTGAGTCTTCTGCAACACCACCATTCAAAATCATCTATTCTTTGGTGCTCACCCCTCTTTACGGTCCATCTCTCACATTTGTACATGACTACTCAAAAAACTGTAGATTTGACTATGTGGACTTTTGTCAGTAAAGAGATGTTTTTGCTTTTTAATTGGTTCATTTCATCACTCAGTCGTATCCAATTCTTAGCAACCCCATGGATTACAGCACGCCTCCTGAGCTTGACTCCCAGAGCTTGTTCAAACTCATGTCTATTGTGTCAGTGATCCCATCCAACCATCTCATCNAAAGAGATGTTTTTGCTTTTTAATTGGTTCATTTCATCACTCAGTCGTATCCAATTCTTAGCAACCCCATGGATTACAGCACGCCTCCTGAGCTTGACTCCCAGAGCTTGTTCAAACTCATGTCTATTGTGTCAGTGATCCCATCCAACCATCTCATCCTCTGTAGTCCCCTTTTCCTCCTGCCTTCAATCTTTCCCAGCATCAGGGTCTTTTCCAATGAGTCAGTCCTTCATATGAGATGGCCAAAGGATTTTGCAGCTTCAACTTCAGCAACAGTCCTTCCAGTGAATATTCAGGACTGATTTCCTTTAGGATTCACTGGTTGGATCTCCTTGCAGTCCAAGGGACTTTCAAGAGTCTTCTCCAAACAACAGTTCAAAAGCATCAATTCTTCAGTGCTCAGCCTTCGTTATGGTCCAACTCTTGCATCCATACATGACTACTGGAAAAACCATAGCTTTGACTAGATGGATCTTTTTTTGGCAAAGTAGTGTCTCTGCTTTTTAATATGCTGTCTAGGTTGATCATAGCTTTTCTCCCAAAGAGCAACATCTTTTAATTTCATGGCTGCACTCACCATCTGCAGTGAATTTGGAGCCCTAGAAAATAAAGTCTCTCACTGTTTCCATTGATTTCCCATCTATTTGCCATGACGTTATGGGACCAGGAGCCATGATCTTCATTTTCTGAATGTTGACTTCTTAAGTCAGCTTTTTCATTACGGACAGAAAGCAAATTAGACCATAAGTGAGAGTTTATTCCTGGGGTCTTAATTTCTTTTATTACATTGATCTACAGTACTATCCATGATGCATTACACATATTAAAACTCTGGCTATGTTTTTAGAACTTAATCCTGAATTTCATATGGGAATGCAAAAACTGAAACAATTTTGGAAAAGGAGAAAAAGAGAGTCTACACTTAACAATTTTAAAAATTATAACAAAATTACAATAAAGTGTGGTTCTGGCATAAGAATACTATTGTAGGTCAATGTAATTAAGACCCTAGGAATAAGCTCTCATTTATGGTTTACTTTGCTTTCTATCCATAATGAAAACAGTACATCTATCTTCTTCAAATTTTCTTACCGCTGTATATTTTAAATGTTGCTGTTCATCAGAGGAGAATATTTTTCTAACCGTAATTATTAAATGGACTCAGGAGACTACTTTCAAGTAGAGGGGACCTTCTTAAACCTCAAAGTACATTTGAATAATCAGGGTACCTTAGTAAAATGCACATTCCAAATCATTAATTTTGAATTTGGGTCTGAAATCCTGCATATCTGACAAGCTAAGTAAACTGGGCACAGATTTACTCTTAGTAACCATAGTCCACAGTATATTAAAGTATATTATTAGTAAACTGGGAAATGTTATGGCAAACGGAATGATTTATGTGCTGCTGTTGCTGCTAAGTTGCTTCAGTTGTGTCTGACTCTGTGTGACCCCATAGACGGCAGCCCACCAGGCTCCCCCCATCCCTGTGATTCTCCAGACAAGAACACTGGAGTGGGTTGCCATTTCCTTCTCCAGTGCATGAAAGTGAAAAGTGAAAGTCAAGTCGCTCAGTCGTGTCTGACTCTTAGCGACCTCATGGACTGCAGCCTACTAGGCAGGAACATTCATGGGAATTTCCAAGCAAGAGTACTGGAGTGAGTCTCCAGTGCTTTCTCCGACTTATGTGCTAAGTTATCCTAATTCTTCAAAATTTGCATTGCAGTCAGATTCTTTAGTAGGTAAGCCACCAGGGAAGCCCAAGAATACTGGAGTTGGTAGCCTATACCTTCTCTAGCAGATCTTCCTGACCCATGAATTGAACCGGGGTCTCCTAAATTGCAGGTGGATTCTTTACCAGTTGAGCTGCCAGGGAATCCTAGTAAAATTTAAAATGTTATGATAAAAAAAAAATGATCTCTTTGGTCCAGAAGCCTGAAAACATTCAAATACACAAAATTTTCAAAAAAGTCTCATATCAGTAGGATATTCATATTATCAGGATTAATCCATAATAGATATGGAATAGGAAATATCCCAAATCAAGAAATTTCAATAATACTAATAACTTATAATATTTCCTTAGAGCTTATAGTTAAGAAAATATGTTAAAAAGAAAAATATCACACAGAAAAAGATGAGTAAACAAAAGTTGATTTTATTCTGATTCTATTGCCAGCAGCTGGGGAGACAGCACAAATCAAGCCTGCATACCCAGCTCCATGGAAAGAAAAGGCAACAAGATTTTAAATACTGGAATGAGCTAGTGGAAAATTACTGAGTGATACTAAGTGGGAGGTTGATCAGTTGGATATGTCTACCACATTAAGTGGTTCCCAAGTTTGCAAATGTTTCCCTCCATGATTAGGCCATTTGTGTTTGATAATTAGCTTTCCCCAAAGAAAAGAAAATTTTCTCCTATCTTCATCACTAAAGGTAGTTTTGCAACTTGAAGCAAGGCTCTAGGTTAGATAGACGTTAGTCTCCTACACTCCTGTAGAGACCGACACATAGGGACTGCTTCTTCCTTGATTACTTTAAAAGGGATGGCTCCCAGGTCTTTGACAAAAAACAGTGGTTGTTGTTATTGTTCAGTTGCTAAGTTGTGCCCAACTCTTTATGACTCCACGGACTATGACACCTTGGGCTCTTCTGTCCTCCTCAGGCTTCCCTGAAGGCTCAATGGTAAAGAATCCACCTGCCAATGCACAAGATGGTGGTTCAGTCCCTGGGTTGGGAAGATCCCCTGCAGAAGGAAATGGTAATTCACCCGGGTATTCTTACCTGGAAAATTCCAGGGACAGAGGAGGCTGATGGTAGGCACTCCATGAGGTTGCAAAAGGAGAAAGACAGTCCTGAGTTACAAAACTGGAAAAAGCCTTTTAAAAATATATTTATCTCAAAAGGACAAAGAAATAAATTAAAATTACACATTTTAATGCTCTAAGAAAAGAAATAGATCAGATGATTCAGGAGAAAGTCATGAAATACCCATCAAGTAAATACCTAAATATATATTAGAAGTCATTGAAAGTGTCTACTTGAAATAAAAAGTTTTGTTTTGATAAAAGTTGTTTAAAATTCCAGCTTAATATGCAAGAAGCAAACATATCCATCATCTGGACTTCTTGAAATTTTACTAAATATATGACTGTTCATATTATGCAATATTGGTTTTCAGTAATTAAAGTTATATGCTATGTTTTGTTATTTTGACAAGGAGATTCTTATACATACAGAAAGCTAGCATCATTGATCCAGTGGTTTATTGATTGTATTGTATTGTTTCATATTGTATTGTTCAAGGGAAATTTAGTTTGCAGATCCTAAGAACATTACCCATGCATCTGATTAGTGTCATACATATTGTAGACCTTATATTTAGCAAGAAGAAAACAGCTTTGATGAGACTAGCTATGCAGTTTTAAATCTTGATAAAGTGTAGAGAGGAATCTCCTTAAACTCACTTTAAAAAAAAGTCCTATGAGTCTAAACCAAGGGCAGAAGCACCATTCTGTACAGAAAGCTGTCTGAGATTGACAGTAGTGAGGTTTCTCAGAAAAAGTAAAGCCTTTTTCTGGCTGCCAGAAAAAGGCCTTGTTCATGTTCAAGGAAATATTCTTCCAAATATGAAGAATATTGACATATATATCTAAGAATATTTCAAATTCAGTGGACCAGTGAATTAAAGCTATCTCTGATGTACACACTCAGATGTACACAGTGAATGCCATTCCCTGTAACAGCAAAGATCCATATTTGTGTAAAATCTAGAGTTTAAATATGTAGCAGAATATATGTACAAGCCTCTATCTTCTAAAAAGTAATTTTTAAATCATCTGATTTTGAAAAGAAATCACTAAATATCAGTGAAACCTCTAATTAAGTCTATGACATAAAAGTAAGACAGGTAAAATTTTAACACAGAGATCTCAGAAAATCATCCTCAGATACCCTAAGAAAATTACAGAATTTACAGGGAAAAATCATGAGGTCTTAGGATAGACACCCTTCGTTTCATGTGTCGAAAGTAAAGCTAGGAAAGGATGAACAGTTAGGGAGTGGCTATGAATAAAACTCAAGCATGTGGTATCTCAGCTGGTAAAGAATCCACCTGCAAAGCAGGAGACCCCCCATTTGGTTCCTGGGTCAGGAAGATCTACTGTAGCAGGGATAAGCTACTCACTCCAGTATTCTTGGGCTTCTCTGGTGGCTCAGATGGTAAAAAATCTGCCTACAATGAGGGAGATCTGTGTTTGATCCCTGGGTTGGGAAGATCCACTGGAGAAGGGAAAGACCACCCACTCCAGTATTCTGGCCTGGAGAATTCCATGGACTGTGTAGTTCATGGGATCCCAAAGAGGGAACAAGACTGAGTGACTTTCTTTTTTTTTTTTTTTTTAATTTTTAATTTTTTTTTCATCTCAAGACTGAGTGACTTTCACTTTCATGCTTAAACAAAACAAAACAAAACAAAACTCTGGCATGTTAGTTCTTTCTTTTTCTTTTAACTGTCATGGCATTATTTGCTTAAAAATGTTTTATTAGCTTGAAATTCATTCATTATTTTCACAAATTCTTGCAGAGGTAAAGAAAAGCGAATTTGAGATTTATTAACTTGGCTAATCCTCTCATTTAAATGTACCCTAATACCTAGTTTAACCTTTCTAGCTATGCCATATGATTATTCAACTGGGAAAAATGCTGGCTACCTTATGGTTTCATTGTGGATATCAAATGTAATAGTGTATATGAAACAATTAGCATGCTTCCTGTGCCAAACAAATTTTAGCTACTGTGTAATTATCATTATCATAAGATATTCAAACTGATTTAACCAATATTGTTATCATATGTTATCTGATTCAGCAGATCATGTACCTGATCACATACAATTACTTCTGTACGTATTCTAAGTGAAGAGTCAGCAAATGCAGTGGAGGGTTAGCAGGTTAATGACATTTCAATGATCCAAAGAACAGCAAAAAACAAACAAAAGTTTTCAGTTAAGAAAAATGTTTTTCTATTTTCTCTGTTATAAACAATTCTACACTTAGCTTATGGAATGGCCACACTATTTTCCTTTGCTGATAAATATGACCTTTGTCCCTCTACTGGCGAAGAGCCACAGATTTTCATTCTCTAATTCTATATTTACTCAACTGTTCTTGAGAGAGTTCACCTACATTTTTTTCCTGAACATCTATAAGTTTTGTCACTAAAAGATTGTTGTGCATACATTTTCTATCACAAAAAGTGTTAGTTTTTCATTTGTAAGCTAAACAGAAAAATATTGTAGAATATTTTCCCTCCTTGACTATTCAGTCTTGCTTTTATTTGAACTCAAATAAATTCACAGTAATGTATTAATGACATATTTTAAATTGATATTGAAAAATGACAGTATTTTGTTGTTGTTTAGTCACATAGTCATTTCTGACTCTTGTGATGCCATGGACTGTAGAATGTTGAATTCCTCTGTCCATGGGATTTCCCAGGCAAGAATATTGGACTGGGTTACCATTTCCTTCTACAGGAATTGTCCTGATCCAGGGATCAAACCCACCTCTCCTGCATTGGCAGGCAGATTCTTCATTACTGAGCCACCAAGAAAGCACAAATGGCAATATTAATTGGTGTCATTCAAAGGTTGCTTATTTAAATTTATAAGCAAGTATCAGAAATCAAGTTTTGCTTATCTTGATTTGAGTTGTAACATTTTACTGACTTGACAAGATAAGTAAACTCTACTTATATAAGAGATTGATGTACATGCTTGTTTGAACTTAATCTGAAGATTAATGTTCCAAATCAAGCCTTCCTTTTTCTTTAAAGAAAATATATTAAAAATTAAATAAAATTCACTGAAACTTCCATTCACTTTATATGTTTACTTTTTTTCTGATGTTGAAATCAATTTCATTGTTTGAGGTTCAGGACATCTTCTATGTGACTAGAATATAATCTACTGGCCATAATATAAAGATCTCATTGGGGCAGCAATCCCAAATAGAAGAGGAAAAGGACAGGGAGACCACTTTCTCCCCAACAAATTAATCAAAAGGTCATTTGAATGCTGAGCTACTTCCACAAAACCACTTCTCAACGCTGGTGGAGGACACTGGGCACTGAGAAAGGCAGCCCATTCTCTTCAAAAGGAGGCAGGACAAAATATAAAAGACAAAAAGGAAGACAAAAACTTAGGGATGAACACCTGTCCTGGGGAGGGAGACATAAAAGAGGAGACATATTCAAACACGAGGAAGCGCTCCTACAGACAGGTCTGCGGGGAGTTTTGGAATATCAGAGGGCAACATAGCCAGGTTCAGTTACTCAGTTGTGTCCAACTCTTTCCAACCCCATGGACTGCAGCATGCCAGGCCTCCCTGTCCATCACCAACTCCCAGAGTTTACTCAAACCCATGTATCTATTGAGTCTGTGATGCTTTCTAACCATCTCATCCTCTGTTGTCTGCTTGTCCTCCTGCCTTTAATCTTTCCCAACATCAGGGTCTTTTCAAATGAGTTATCTCTTCACATTAGGTGGCACAGATATTGGAGTTTCTGCTTCAACATCAGTCCTTCCTATGAACACCCAGGACTGATCTCCTTTATGATGGACTGGTTGGATATCCTGGCAGTCCAAGGGACTCTCAAGAGTCTTCTCCAACACAACAGTTCAAAAGATCAAATCTTCTATGGTCAGGTTTCTTTATAGTCCAACTCTCACATCCATACATGACTACTCTAAAGACCATAACATTAAGTAGATGGACCTTTGTTGGCAAAGTAATGTCTCTGCTTTTCAAAATGCTGTCTAGGTTGGTCATAACTTTCCTTCCAAGGAGTAAGCATCTTTTAATTTCATAGCAGCAATCACAATCTGCAATGATTTTGGAACCCCCCAAAATGAAGTCAGACACTGTTTGCACTGTTNGAGTTTTCCAAATTTGCTGGCATATTGAGTGCAGCATTTTCACAGCATAATCTTTTAGGATTTGAACTAGCTCAACTGGAATTCCATCACTTCCACTAGCTTTGTTCGTAGTGATACTTGTTAAGGTTCACTTGACTCCACATTCCAGGATGTCTGGCTCTAGGTGAGTGATCACACCATTGTGATTATCTGGATCTGATGATCTTTTTTGTACAATTCTTCTGTGTATCCTTATCGCCTGTTCTTAATATCTTCTGCTTCTCTTCAGTCCATACCATTTCTATTCTTTACTGAGCCCATCTTTGCATGAAATATTCTCTTGGTATTTATAACTTTCTTGAAGAGATCTATAGTCTTTCATATTCTTTTGTTTTCCTCTATTTCTTTGCATTGATTGCTGAATAAGGCTTTCTTATTGCTCCTTGCTATGCTATGGAACTCTGCATTCAGATGGGTATATCTTTCCTTTACTCCTTTGCTTTTCACTTCCCTTCTTTTCACAGTGATTTGTAATGCCTCCTCAGGCAGCCTTTTTTTTTTTTTTTTGCATTTCTTTTTATTGGGAATGGTCTTGATCCCTGTCTCCTGTACAATGTCGTGAATCTCTGTCCACGGTTCATCAGGTACTCTGTCTATCAGATCTAGTCCCTTAAATCTATTTCTCACTTCCACTGTATAATCATAAGGGATTTCATAACTGTGAAATAACACCTCCAGAATATGCACCTAACATAACTGCCAGCAGAGAAGTAGCCCAGAACCTTGTGTCCACCACCATCATGAGGGGCTGGACAGGGAAGTGTGGGCTAAATAATTGGTGCTAAAGGTAAGGACCATCATATGGTGCCTTGGCCGGTAATTGAATCTGGATGTCCCATGTGAGAGGCAAGAATTCTAATGCTGACCCACCAATGCAGTGACCGTGTTTATTGTTACCCTGCTTACTTAACTTATATGCAGAGTAGTTCATGAGAAACACTAGGCTGGATGAAGCATGAGCTAGAATCAAGATTGCTGGGAAAAATATCAATAACCTCAGATATGCAGATTACACCACCTTTATCGCCAAAAGCGAAGAGAAACTAAAGAGCCTCTTGATGCAAGTGAAAGAGGAGAGTGAAAAAGTTGGCTTAAAGCTCAACATTCAGAAAATGAAGATCATGGCATCCGGTCCCATCACTTCATAGCAAATAGATGGGGAAACAGTCCAAAGAGTGGCAGATTTTATTTTTTGGAGCTCCAATATCACTGCAGATGCTGATTGCAGTCAGGAAATTAAAAGACACTTACTCCTTGGAAAGAAAGTTATGACCAACCTAGGCAGCATATTATAAAACAGAGACATTACTTTGCCAACAAAGATCTGTCTAGTTAAGGCTATCATCTTTCCAGTAGTCATGTACGGATGTAAGAGTTGGACTAAAAAGAAAACTGAGCACAAAAAAGCATGGTTCTGAAATGTGATGTTGGAGAAGAATCTTGAGAGTCCCTTGGACTGCAAGGAGATCCAGCCAGTTTCTCCTAAAGGAGATCAATCCTGAGTATTCATTTGAAGAACTGATGTTGAAGCTGAAACTCCAGTACTTTGGCTGCCTGATGGGAAGAGCTGACTTATTTGAAAATACCCTGATGCTAGGAACGCTTGAAGGCGGGAGGAGAAAGTGATGACAGAGGAGGAGATGGTTAGATGGCATCATCAACTCAATGGACATGAGTTTGGGTAAACTCTGGGAGTTGGTGAAGAACAGGGAGGTTTGTCATGCTTCAGTCAATGGAGTCGCAAATAAGTCAGACATGACTGAGAGACTGAACTGAACTGAACTGAACTAAAGGTAAGGACTGGGGGGCCTGAAAATCCTGAGGACAATGTGAGGGAGCTAATGTGAGATACCAACCCAAACTGTGGGATTGCCACAGAGAAAATAAAAGATAACTTTCTCACGAAAGTCTCTAAAATGCAGCCTGGCCTGCTCACAGAACAAAGGATTGAGTGAATACCAAAGAAGAGTTAGCCAGCTGCGTACAGGCCCCTTCTCCCATCCACTAGAGGCAGAGAGGCAGGCCAGCGACAGCCAGGGCCAGAAAGCAAGGAGCTGCTGCAATCTTGGCCTTGGAGATTGGCATCCTCCACCAAACTGTGAGCAGGTTCCCAGTTGCCAACCATGTCTTCTTGGGATTTTGGACGGTTGACATCTACCAGGAGGGTCACAGCCTGAGATCAGCTCCCCAGAGGAGACACTCAGCATATCTGAGATGGTGCTCTCATGGCACACCCAGAAATCTGAGCGGCTGGGCATGGGGAGGTGATTAAAATGCATGGTCCACCAGGGATAATGTGTTGGCCAAATACCTGGTCGCTTGAACTGCTCAGACCTGGAAGGGTACAAAACTCATGCCCAACTCAGTCTGTGCACTTGTGGAGTGCCCAAGAAACTGAGAGGCTTAGATCTGGGAAGTGCATGAAATACAGGGTCCACTTTGGACAGTGCCCCTGCAGAGAATCCTGAAGCCTGAGCAGTGTAGACCCAGGAAGCACAGGCCACCTTGAGCTGGGGCAAACCCATTGTGGTCCACACACTGTGAACACCCTCCACACATGTCAGTGATATTTGTTTGCAATATCCCTCCGTCCCCACAACACAACTGAACAAGTGAGCCTAAGTAAGTGACCACCTTCACCTCCTTGTGTCAGGAAATTGGACACTGAGGAGACTTGCAAAAAGAGGAAGGCAAAATAAAAAAAGAAGAGAGAATCACTCTGGAAGTGACAGGTGAAACAGATTAAAACCCTGTAGTTAACATTGACTAAGCATTGGAGGGGACCTATAGACCTTGAGAAAAAGTACAAACTGGCACAAGGAATTATCTGAAACTGAACTGACCCCAGCTCCAGAGAAATTTCTAGAAATATTTTTATTATTATCACTTTTTAAAAAGATCTTTATTACTCCTTTAATTTTCATTTTTATAATCTATTATTACCTTGCAAAAAAAATCCAAGTTTTAAAGAAAATTTCATATATATATATATAATTTTTGTGACTGATTTTGTTTGGTATTTTTAATTGTTTTTTTGAGAGTCTAACCTCTACTCTAGATTTTTAATCTTGGCTTTTTGGTATTTGTTATCAATTTTGTACTTTTAAGAATCTAATCTTCAGTTTCCATTTTCACTTAGGGATGTGATTGTTTGTTCTTTCCCCTTTTGACTCTCCCTTTTCTCCCCCAGGTCTCCTCTATCTCCCCCCTCCCCTTTCTCTTCTCTATGTAACTCTGTCAATCTCTCTGGGTGTTCCAGACTGTGGAGAACACATAGGGAGTTGATTACTGGCTAGGATGCTCTCTTCATTTTTGACTCCTCTTCTCCTCCTAGTCACCTCTATCTCTTCTCTCTCTCTCTCTCTATCTCTCTCTCACCTTCTTCTCTTCTCCATGTAACTCTGTGAACCTCTCTGTGTGTCCCTTGCTATGGAGAATTGTTTCACCATTAATCTAGATGCTTTATCATCTGTGCTATATGGTTGGAGAAGTTTAGAGGCTACTGTAAGAATAAGACTGAAAGCTAGAGGCAGGAGGCTTAACTTCAAAACTTGAGAACTTCAGAGAATCCCCGATTCCAGGGAACATTAATAGACAAAAGCTCACCCCAAAGCCTCCATAACTACACTGAAACCAGGCTCCACTTAAGAGCCAATAATTTCCAGAGCAAGACATGCCATGCTAATTCTCCAGCAAAGCAGGAACATATCCCTGAGCATTAAAAGATAGGCTACCCAAAGCCATGCCAAACCCAAAGACACCACAAAACTCAATACTGGACACTTCATTGCACTCCAGAGCGAAGGGATCCAGCTCCATCCACCAGAACACAGACACAAATTTGCCCAGGAAACCTTGACAAGTCACTGCTCCAACCCTACTCACAATAAAGAGGAATAATGAACTTCCAGTTTAAAGAAGGGGAATCCCAAACACAGAAATTCAAACAAAATGAAAAGGCAGAGAAGTATTCAGCAAGTGAGGGAACATGATAAATGTCCACCAAACCAAACAAAAGAGAAGGTGATAAGGAGTCTACTTGAAAAAGAATTCAGGATAATGATAGTACAAATGATTCAAAATCTTGAAAACAAAATGGAGCTACAGATACATAGATTAGATACAAGAGTTGAGAAGATGCAAGAAATATTTAACAAACACCTGAAAAACAATAAAGAAGAATCAATCAATAATGAATAATGCAGTAACCAAAAGCATTCTGGAGGGAATCAACAGTAGAATAACTGAGGCAGAAGATAGGGTAAGTGAAGAGGAAGATAGAATGGTGGAAAGAAATGAAGCAGAGAGGGGAAAAAAAAGAATTAAAAAAGTGAGGACAAACTCATAAACCTCTGGGACATTGTTAAATGTCCCAACATTTGAATCATAAGAGTCCCAGAAGAAGAAGACAAAATGAAAGGGCATGAAAAAACACTTGAGGAGATAATAGTTGAAAAGTTCCCTAAAATGGGGAAGGAAATAGCCACCTAAGTCCAAGAAACCCAGAGAGTCCCAAACTGATGAACCCAAGGCAAAATATCCCAATAAAAATATTAATCAAACTAATGAAGGTGAAACATAAAGAATAAATATTAAAAGCAGCAAGGGAAAAGCAGCAAATAACACACAAGGGGATCCCCATAAGGATAACAGCTGATCGTTTCATAGAAATTCTTCAGGCCAGAAAGGAATAGCAGGGCATACTTAAAATGATGAAAGAATAAAGCCTACAGCCCAGATTACTATATCCAGCAAAGATCTTATTAAAATATGAAGGAGAAATTAAAAGCTTTACAGACAAGCAAAAGCTGAGAGAATTCAGCACTACCAAACCAGCTGTTCAACAAATGCTAAAAGACCTTCTCTAGACAGGAAACACAGAAAAGGTGTATAAACTCTAACTCAAAACAACAAAATAAATGGCACTGGATCATACTTATCAATAATTATCTTAAACGTAAATGGGTTGAATGCCCCAAACAGAAGACAAAGGCTAACTGAATGGATACTAAAACAAGACTGCTATATATGCCATCTACAAGCCAAGGAACACATACAGACTCAAAGTGAAGTGCTAGAAAAAAATATTTCATGCAAATTGAGACCAAAAGAGAGCAGGAGTAGTAATACTCATATCAGGTAAAACAGACTTTGAAATATAGACCATGAAAAGAGACAAAGAAGGACACCACATAGTGATCAAAGGATCAATCCAAGAAGTTAAAACAATTATAAACATGCATACAACCAGCATTACAGCACCTCAATATGTAAGGCAAATGCTAATGTGTATGAAAGGGAAAATTAACAGTAACACAATAATAGTGAGATAATTTAATGTCCCACTCACACCTATTGATAGATCAACCAAACAGAAAATTAGAAAGGAAACAAACACGTTAAATGATACAATGGACTATTTAGACCTAATTGATATCTGTAGGGCATTTCACCCCAAAACAATGAATTTCACCATTTTCTCAAGTGCACACAGAACATTCTCCAGGATAGATCACATCCTGTGCCATAAATCTTGCCTTGGTAAATTCAAAAAATTGGAATTATTTCAAGCATCTTTTCTGATCACAGTGCAGTAAGATTAGATATCAACTACAAGGGAAAAAAAATGTTAAAAATACAAACATATGGATGCTAAATGACACACTTATGAATAACCAACAAATCATGGAAAAAATAAAAAAGGAAATTAAAATACCATGTGCTCCACATAGAAACACATGAAAATGAAAATATGACAACCCAAAATTTGCACCAGTGAACTAGTTATGTTGCTCAGTCGTATCCCACTCTTTGAGATCCCATGAACTGTAGCCTACCAGGCTCCTCCATCCATGGAATTTTCCAGGCAAGATTACTGGAGTGGGTTGCCATTTCCTTCTCCAGGGGATCCAGTAAAAGTAGTGCTAAGGGGAAGATTCATAGCAATACAAGGTTACCTCAAGGAACAAGAGAAAAACCAGATAAATAACCTAAAATTACACCTAAAGCAATTAGAAAAAGAAATGAAGAACCCCAGGGTTAGTAGAAGGAAAGAGATCATAAAATTTAGGGCAGAAATAAATGAAAAAACAAACAAACAAAGGAGACTACAGCAAAAATCAACAAAACAAAAAGCTGATTTTTTGAGAATATAAATTAAATAGACAAACCATTAGCCAGACTCATCAAGAAAAAAAAGAGAGAAGAATTAAATCAACAAAATTAGAAATGAAAATGGAGAAATCACAATAGACAACACAGAAATACAAAGAATCATAAGACACTACTACCAGCATCTACATACCAGTAAAATGGATACCTTTAAAGAAATGGACAAATTCTTAGAAAAGTATAACCTTCCAAAACTGAACCAGAAAGAAATAGAAAAACTTCACAGACCCATTACAAGCATGGAAATTGAAGTTTTAATTAAACGTCTTTCAACAAACAAAAGCACAGGACTAGATGGCTTCACATATGAATTCTACCAAAAATTTAGAGAAGAGCTAACACTTATCCTACTCAAACTCTTCCAGAAAAGTGCTAAGGAAGGTAAATTGCCAAATGTATTCTATGAGGCCACATTCACCGTAGTACCAAAACCAGACAAAGATGCCATACAAAAAGAAAACTACAGGCCAATATCACTGATGAACATAGATGCAAAAATCCTCAACAAATTCTAGCAAACAGAATCCAACAACATGTTAAAAAGATCCTACATCATGACCAAGTGGGCTTTATCCCAGGGATGCAAGGATTCTTCAATATTTGAAAATCAATCAATGTGATACATCACATTGACAAGTTGCAAAATAAAAAACATATGATTATCTCAATAGATGCAGAGAAAGCCTTTGACAAAATTCAACACTCATTTATGATAAAAGCTCTCCAGAAGGCAAGTATAGAAGGAACATACCTCAACATAATAAAAGCCATATATGGTAAACCTACAGCAAACATTATCCTCAATGGTGAAAAATTGAAAGCATTTCCCATAAAGTCAGGAACAAGACAAGGGTGCCTGCTCTCACCACTACTATTCAACATAGTTTTGGAAATTTTAGGCACAGCAATCAGAGAAGAAAAAGAAATAAAAGGAATCCAGATTGGAAAAGAAGAAATAAAACTCTCACTGACTACATATGACATGATTCTTGACATAGAAAACCCTAAAGACACCACCAGAAATTACTAGAACTAATCAATGAAGACAGTAAAGTTTCAGGATATAAAATTAATACACAGAGAGCCCTGACATTCCTATACACTAACAGTGAGAAAACAGAAACAGAAATTAAGGAAACACACTCATTCACCATTGCAACAAAAAGAATAAAATACTTAGGAATAAATCTACCTAAATAAACAAAAGACCTATATATAGAAAACTATAAAACACTGATGAAAGAAATCAAAGAGGATGCAAATAGATGGAGAAATATACCATGTTCATGGATTGGAAGAATCAAAATAGTGAAAATGAGTATACTACCCGAAGCAATATACAGATTCAATGAAATCCCTGTCAAGCTACCAATGGTATTTTTCACAGAACTAGAACAAATAATGTAACAATTTGTATGAAAATACAAAAAACTTCGAATAGCCAAAGCAATCTTGAGAAAGAAGAATGGAACTGGAGGAATCAACATGCCTGATTTCAGACTATACTACAAAGTCATCAAGACAGTATGGTACTGGCACAAAAACAGAAATATCAATCAATGGAACACAATAGAAAGCCCAGATATAAATCCAGACATGTATGTACACCTTATCTTTGACAAAGGAGGGAAAAATATACAATGGAGAAAAGACAATCTGTTTAACAAGTGGTGCTGGGAAAACTGGTCAACCACTTGTAAAAGAATGAAATTAGAACACTTTTTAGCACCATACATAAAAATAAACACAAAATGGAGTAAAGATCTAAATTTAAGACCAGAAACTGTAAAACTCCTAGAGGAAAACATAGACAACACTCTTTGAAATAAATCACAGTAAGATTCACTATGACCTACCTTCCAGAATAATGAAAATAAAAGCAAAAATAAACAAGTGGGATCTAATTAAACTTAAAAGCTTTTGAAGGAAACTATAAGAAAAGTGAAAATACAGCCTTCAGAGTGGGAGAAAATAATAGCAAACAAAGCAACTGACAAAGAATTAATCTCAAAAATATACAAGCAGCTCATGCAGCTCAATACCAGAAAAATAAATGACCTAATCAAAAAATGGGCCAAAGAACTAAACAGATATTTCTGCCAAAGAAGACATGCAGATGGTTAACAAACACATGGAAAGATGCTTAGCATCACTCATTATCAGAGAAATTGAAATCAAAACCACAATGAGGTACAATCTCATGTTAGTCAGAATGGCTGCTATCAAAATGTCTACAAAAATTAAGTATTCGAGAGGGTGCAGAGAAAAGGGAACTCTCTTACACTGTTGGTGGGAATGCAAACTAATACAACCACTACAGAGAACAATGTGGAGATTCCTTAAAAAGCTGGAAATAGAACTGTCATGCTAAGTCACTTCAGTCGTATCTGACTCTGTGCGACCCCATAGAAGGCAGCCCACCAGGCTCCCCCCTTCCTGGGATTCTCCAGGCAAGAACACCGGAGTGGGTTGCCATTTCCTTCTCTAATGCATGAAAGTGAAAAGTGAAAGTGAAGATGCTCAATCGTATCCAATTCTTCGCGGCCCCATGGACTGCAGCCTACCAGTCTTCTCCGTCCATGGGATTTTCGAGGCAAGAGTACTGGAGTGGGATGCCATTGCATATGATCCAGCAATCCCAGTGCTGGGCATACACACCAAGGAAATCAGAATAGAAAGAGACATGTGTATCCCAATGTTCATCGCAGCATTGTTTACAATAGCTAGGGCATGGAAGCAACTTTGATGTCCATTGGCAGAATAATGGATAAGAAAGCTGTGGTACATATACACAATGGAATATTACTCAACTATTAAAAAGAATGCATTTGAATCAGTTCTAATGAGATGGATGAAACTGGTGCCTATTATACAGAGTGAAGTAAGTCAGAAAGAAAAACACCAGTACAGTATATTAATGCATATATATGGAATTTAAAAAGAGGGTAACAATGACCCTATATGTGAGACATCAACAGAAACACAGACATAAAGAACAGAGTTCTGAACTCTTGAGAGGAGGTGAGGGTGGGATTATTTCAAAGAATATTATTGAAACCAGTATATTACTTTATGCAAAATCAATGACCAGTCAAAGTTTGATGCATGAAACAGTGCATTCAAAGCCAGTACACTGGGACAACCAAGAGGGATGGGATGGGGAGGAAGGTGGGAGGGGGTTTCAGGGTGGGGAGCACATGTACACCTATGGTGGATTCATGTATGGCAAAACCAATACAATATTGCAATTAGCCTACAATTAAAATAAATAAATTTATATTAAAAATTAATTAAATAAAAAAGATCTCATTGGTATACCTCTGTAATTATTCAAGAAGTAAAGGCATAAGTAATAAGCTTTGATGAATAGGCAATTGTTTCTTTTAATACTAGTTGAAGAATCCCTGGGCAAATGCTTACTTGACCTTCTTGAAAGCAGGTTGCTTCCAACACTCATAACTGATGTTCATACATGATCACTTGGCTGCCAATATTCATAACCATCTGTTATGGTGGCAACATGCCTGCTCATGAAATAATGTGATATTTTAGATTGTAGGTGCCAATTAAGTGGATTGGTAATTCTGAATTCTGAGAGCATTTTTTCCTTGCAGAAAGTGATGCTACATTAGCACCCACATAGATTCTTATCACTAAAATATCTGTTTACCCTTTTAGGGCCTTCATGGAAGAAAATCTTCATGGAAAGAAAATAGGGAGTACTTGAGAAAAATTGGTGAGAATCTGTTGTGAAATAATTAGATCTTGTTATACCTGTATCTATTTTAAAATTGACTTTATATATGAGTATAAAACTACCAAACTTATGAAAAGCCATAAAACTTATAAGTAATTACCTTCATAAATAGCTGAAACAAATATCATTGATATATTGCTTTTGGGTCAGTGTGGGTTTTTAAGTGTGTATAAAAATCTGTGATACATCCAGGACTTGAACTGGAGGAAGTTCCTATGTTGAATAAACTTTTGTAGATCTCAGCAACAATGATTGGAATCTGGGTGGTGCAGCCCCATCAACAGGTTGACCCCAGTCGGTCATATCAGAGAACAGGGCATGCTGTGGACATTCATATGAATAATCCAGGAGTTTAATAAACAGCTGCAATTTGTTTCAAGTCCACAGGTCCAAAGAACAGTTTCTTTAAATCTGCCAGTCTGCAGCTTTCCAAATGACGGGATGAGAGTAAAAGTCCCTCAGTCATGTCTGACTCTTTGCAGCCCTGTGTACGGTAACTGCTAGGCTCCTCTGTCCATGGAATTCTCTAGGCAAGAATACTGGAGTTGGTAGCCATTCCCTTCTTCTGAAGATCTTCCTGACTCAGGGATAGAACCTGGGTCTCCTACATCATAGGCAGATTCTTTACTGTCTGAGCCACCAGGGAAGTCACCAGAGCATCTTCACTTTCAGTAAAAATAGAGCCAAATTCCTGGAGAAAGGCTTTGAGCTCCATCAAATGAATATAACAATTCTACATAACTTACAGTATGTGTAGACAATTCAGTAATAATGGTTGGACGCTTCAGTATCTCACATTCAACAATTGATAGGATAACATGTATCTGATAAGGTATTTGTATTCAGAATGCATAAACAACTCCTGAAATTTAAATAATAAAGGCAGCTACTCAATTGGAAAATAGGCAAAAGATCTAAATATGCATTTCTCCAAAGAAAATAAACATGCATGATCAATAAATACATGAAAATATTAAACATCCTTAGATGCTAGGAAATGCAATAGTGCCACATTACATTCTCTAGAATGGCAGTAATAAAAATAAAAGTGAAAACAAGTAATGGTAAAAATGTGGAGAAACCAAAACTCTTAGACACTTCTGAAGAGAAAGTTAAATCATTTACTGACTGAAAAACGATTCATCATTCTTCAAAATATTCAGCATAAAATTATCATGCTGCTGCTGCTGCTAACTCGCTTCAGTCGTGTCCAACTCTGTGCGACCCCATAGATGGCAGCCCACCAGGTTTCCCCATCCCTGGGATTCTCCAGGCAAGAACAGTGGAGTGGGATGCCATTTCATTCTCCAATGCATGAAAGTGGAAAGTGAAGTGAAGTCGCTCAGTCGTGTCTCTTAGCGACTCCATCTATGGCAGTCCACCAGGCTCCTCAATCCATGGGATTTTCCAGGCGAGAATACTGAAGCGGAGTGCCATTGCCTTCTCCGAAAATTATCATATGATTCAGCAAAATCACTACTAGGTCGAGTACTCAGGAGAACTGACTGTATATATTCATGCAAAACCTTTCACATGAATGTCACTAAAACATTGTTCATAATATCCAAATATCTATCGGCTTATGAATGGATAAATAAAATGTGGCATACTCAAATGATAGAATAGTATTTTGAAATTAAAGAGTATTGATATAATCAGTAGCTTAGATGAATCTTGAAATCATCTTGAAAAAATACATATTTTATCTTTTCATTTTTATGAAATGTCTGGAATGGAAAATCCATTGAGACAAAACATAGATTAACAGTTGTCTGGGAATTGGATAAAAATGGGCAGTGACTGCTGCTATAGACTTCTTTGGGGGTGACAAATGTTCTAAAATTGATTCTAGCAATAATTTCATTGCTCTTCGAATATACCAAAAACATTCACTTGTGCCTCTTTACTGGCAGATTTTATAATATGTTAGGTATATATTAACAGAGCTATTTAAAAACTTCTCCAGGTTTTAGATATAAATTCCTCTCCTCCAAGCAGAATAAATAAATTCCTCTCCTCCTCCTCTCCTCTACTCACCCAAAGGTCAAGCTTCAATAAAATACCCAGATCTCTTCTTGGAAGAAAATAAAAGTTGAACTAAGAGGAGGAGTGAGGTGCCAACTTAAAGTTTGAGAGGAATACACACAAACACAATATGTGAAGGAGCAAAAGCAAGTTTATTTCAGGAAACATAATACTAAATTATTTTCATCTGGATATAATTTCATTCATTTTATTAACAAAAATGAGTTTACTCCTGATTATAAAAAGGATATTTTTAAAATGTAAGTATATCTACCAGTGCTCTCTAATACATATAGCAAAAAGAATGGAGTTGTATCTTGTCTGCTGTACAAATTTCAGTAATTTTTATCATCTACTCTAAGTGTATTTGTCAGCTATCATCTTTTAAAATATAAGCTGATGTTTCAAATATTAATCCAAGTAAATTTTTATTCTAAAAACAAGTATTTAAATTGCAGATAGTCAAGACTACTAAGGAAGTCTGTTCAGTGAAATTGTGGGTATTGCTCATTATAATTGATGGGAAAAAGGCCACCATTACAAAGATGTTAGGTTGATGGTTGTAATTCTGAAGAGTGAAGTTGTGCTTCTAGTCTACTTCAAACTTCATCTTAAAAACCAGAATGTTTTGCCCTGATATTAGCCCCAAAATCAATTATATGAAGAAGCAAAAAAGGTTGAGTTTTATACACACGGTGACTTTTTGAAATGATACACAGGGATAATGACTGTGTCTGTGGAGGAGGACTGGGGTGGTTGATGTGACTTAACTGTACACTTCTTTTTACGTATATGTATATTTATATATTCAAGTAAAGTAAATTAAGTTAAAGTTGAATGTTAATGAACCACGGCATAAAGATCTGCTGAGATAATCATAGCATTATATATATTTAATCTTTGATGTTCATGTTTCTCAGGGCATGTTTCCCAAAACAAATTGTGTTCAAAATATCTAGACTGCTTATTAAAACACAAAATCCATGAAAGAACTCCAGACATTGCTGTTAGATCATCTAAGAACTTGGGATGTGAATTTTGCATTTTTATGATAAGTTCTGTATTCAGTTTTTTTACATGCTAAACCTTAATGGCTACTTCACTGGACTATTTACTTTAAAAACCATTAGTAAGTAAATTAATAAAAAGGTATTTAGTCTTATTATATCATGATATCTCAGTGTCTAGTTGAAACCTTCCCCCCTGCTGTTAGCAGCAATAAATGACTCCAAATTAACTTTTTGTCATGTGTTCTTTTTCAGACAATTATTGCAGCATGTATTTTTAAAAAAAAAAATCTTCAAAATAAAAAATGAAAATGCATCTTCTATATAAGTCTGTGATAATTTTACACTGATTCTGAGTCTACCTTGAAAGTTTGTGTTAATTGTGCTGTTCTATGTGACCTTGAAAACAGAAACCAACTCAAATAATTTTAGAATTTTTGACAGTGGTAAGACTTAAATTTAAGATATATTTTTAAATGCAGCATATTTGCAAAATTCACTTTTACAGATATTATTGTATTGAAATATTTATGTTTATTGTATAAAATTTATACAGACCACATCTTGTTCTAGGAATGAGGACTGTTGCTCACATATAATATAGTGAAAAAGCTTTTATTTCTCAAGTAATATTGAAAAAAATTAAACTCGTTAAACAACTAGAGAATCTGTTGGCTCATGTGATCTTGCTCATGTGTGTTAGCCGCCAGGCTCCACTGTCCATGGAATTTACCAGGGAAGAGTACTGAAGTGAGTTCCATTTCCTACTCTAGGGTATCTTCCTGACACAAGGATCATCTCCTGTTCCTCCTGTAAAGTGGATTCTTTACCACTGCACCACCTAGGGAGCCCAAGATTTGTTTCAAATCTTTAGTCAGTGGTTCAACCATGCCACAGAAAAACTAGTTTCTGACTGCTTCACTGACAGCTGACCTTGTCATCAGACTGACTTCACTTTTTTCACTAACAACAGATCACAGGGTATTGCTTTTATGTTTATACTATACAAGCAAGAAAATGTACCATTTACCACAATACTAACAAAAACTCTGAGAAGCACTCTCATTGGATAAACCATGTAATGAGTATACATGTACTCAAAAAGATAGAGTATAGCACTCAGGCTTAGCAAACTACACACTTCAAGCTGGCTTATTTTGCTTGTGTGTGGTTTCTAGCATTCTAACTCACATGAACTCCTACAAGAAGCTGGGAATCTAGGGGAAGAGAAAAGGATTGCAGTGTTGAAACCGCAGTCCATAAGATCCAGTGAATCATTTAATTCTGTAATAGAATTATTAAATAAAATGCTGTTACAAAACTTTTCAATAATAAATGTCGGCTTTTATTATTAATAATACAACTATTCATGATTTCAAGGAAATTTCTGTAAAGTAAGGGACCAAAGCCATTATGGTGTTTTGTACTTATTATTTCTGTATACCCAAAGACCTCATATTCAGACTCGAAAAACTTGCATTTTTATCATTAAAGTAAAATGTACCTTCAGCATGACAAGTATAATAATGAAACATATTGGCCTTAAAACATCTATAATTCCAGGTATTTGTTACTGCCAATGAATAAAGTGCTTTTATTTGTAAAGAATGCACTTGAGCTCAGTCTCTCAGTTGTTTCTGACTCTTTGTGAACTTATGGGCTGCAGCACCCCAGGATTCTCTGTCCATCACCAACCCCTGGAACTTGTTCAAATTCATGTTCAGTAGGTCTGTGAGGCCATCCATCCTTCTCATCCTCTGTTGTCCCTTTCTCTTCCTTCCTTCAACCTTTCCCAGCATTAGGGTCTTTTCCAAAGAGTCAGTTCTTTGCATCAGATGGCCAAAGTATTGGGGTTTCAGCCTCAGCATGAGTCCTTCCAATGAATATTCAAGACTGATATACTTTAGGATTGACTGGTTTGATCTCTTTGAGGTCAAAAGACTGAAGTCCAAGGAGTTCTTGAGAGTCTTCTCCAACACCACAGTTCAAAAGCATCAATTCTTCAGTGTTCAGCCTTTTTACCGTCCAACTCTCACATCCATACATGATTACTGGAAAAAACTGTACCTTTGACTAGATAGGCCTTTGTCAGCAAAGTAATGACACTACATTTTAATATGCTGTCAAAGTTTATCATTGGTTTTCTTCCAAGGAGCAAGCATCTTTTAATTTCATGGCCGCAGTCACCATTTGCAGTGATTTTGGAGCCCCCCAAATTAAAATCTGTCATTGTTTCCATTGTTTCCTCATTTATTTGATGTGAAGTGAGGGGACTGGATGCCATGATATTTGTTTTTTGAATGTTGAGATTTAAGGCAGCTTTTTCAGTCTCCTCTTTCACTTTATCAAAAGGCTCTTTAGTTCGTCTTCACTTTCTGCCATAAAGGTGGTGTCATCTGCGTATCTGAGGTTATTAATATTTCTCCTGGAAATCTTGATTCCAGCTTGTGCTTCCTCCAGCCCAGCATTTCTCACGATGTACTCTGCATGTAAGTTAAATAAGCAGGGTAACAATATACAGCCATGATGTACTCCTGTCCCAATTTGGAACCAGTCTGTTGTTCCATGTTCAGGTGTTAACAGTTGCTTCTCGACCTTCATATGGATTTCTCAGGAGGCAGGAAAGGTGGTCTGATATTCCCATCTCTTGAAGAGATTTCTATACTTTATTGTGATCTACACAGTCAAAGGCTTTGGCTTTATCAATAAAGCAAAAGTAGATGTTTTTCTGATATTCTTTTGCTTTTTAGATAATCCAACAGATGTTCACAGTTTGATATCTGGTTCCTCTGCCTTTTCTAAATCCAGCTTAGACATCTGATATTTCATGGATAACATACTGTTGAAGCCTGACTTGGGTAATTTTGAGTATTACTTTGCTAGCGTGTGATATGAGTGCATTTTGAGGTAGTTTGAACATTCTTTATCTTTGCCTCTTTTGGGGAATGAAATGAAAACTAAACTTTTCCAGTCCTGTGGCCACTGCTGAGCTTTCCAAATTTGCTGGCATATTAAGTGTAGCACTTTCACAGCATTATCATTTAGGATTTGAATTAGCTCAACTGGAATTCCATCACTTCCACTAGCTTTGTCCGTGGTGATGCTTCCTAAGGCGGACTTGACCTCACATTCCATTATGTATGGCTCTGGGTGAATGATCACACCATTGTGGTTATCTGGATCACGAAGACTTTTTCAATAGTTATTCTGTGTATTCTTGCCAGTTCTTAATATCTTCTGCTTCTATTAGGTCCATATAATTTCTTTCCTTTATTGTGACCACCTTCGTATGAAATGTTTCCTGGTATCTCTAATATCCTTGAAGAGATTTCTAGTTTTTCCCATTCTAATTTTATCCTATATTTCGTTGCACTGATCACTGAGGAAAGCTTTTTTATCTCTCCTTGTTATTTTTTTGAACTCTTCATTCAAATAGGTATATCTTTCCTTTTCTCCTTTGCCATTAGCTTCTCTTCTTTTCTCAGCTCTTTGTAAGGCCTCCTCAGATAACCATTTTACCTTTTTACATTTTTTTTTTCTTTGTGATGGTCTTGATCACTTCCTCCTGTACAATGTCATAAATCTCAACCCATAGTTATTTAGGTACTCAGTCTATCAAATTTAATCCCTTGAATCTATTTATCACTTCCACTATATAGGCGTAAGGGATTTGATTTAGGTCATACCTGAATGGTCTAGTTGTTTCCCTACTTTCTTCAATTTAAGTCTGAATTGGGCAATAAGGAGTTCATGATCTAAGCCACAGTCAGCTCCTGGTCTTGTTTTTGCTGACTGTATAGATCTTCTCCATCTTTGGCTGCAAAGAATATAAACAATCTGATTTTAGTATTGACCATCTGGTGATGTCCATGTGTAGAGTCTTCTCTTGTGTTGTTGGAAGAGGGTGTTTTCTATGACCAGTGTGTTCTCTTGACAAAGCTCTGTTTGCCTTTGCCCTGCTTCACTTTGTACTTCAAGGCCACACTTGCCTGTTCCTCTGCGTGTCTCTTGACTCCTTACTTTTCCATTCCAGTCCCTTATGATTAAAAGGACATTTTTTTTTAGATGTTATTTCTAGAAGGTGTAAGTCTTCATAGAACCATTCAGCTTCTGATTCTTCAGTATGACTGATTGGGACATAGGCTTGGATTAGTGTGATATTGAACGGCTTGCCTTGGAAATGAACAGAGATCATTCAGTCATTCTTGAGATTGCACCAAAATAATGCGTTTCAGACTCTTTTGTTGACTATGAGGGCTACTCCACTTTATAGGGATTCTTTCCCACAGTTGTAGATACAATGGTCATCTGCATTAAATTCGCCCATTCCAGTCCATTTTAGTTCACTGATTCCTAAAAATGTCAATGTTCACTCTTGCCATCTCTTGTTTGATCACTTCTAATTTACCTTGATTCATGCCCCTAACATTCCAGGTTTCTATGCAGTATTCTTACAGCATTAGACTTTACTTCCATCACCAGTCACATCCTCAACTGGGCATTGTTTTCACTTTTGCTCTGTCTCTTCATTCTTTCTGAAGTTATTTCTCCACTGATCTCCAGTAGCATATTGGGCACCTACTGATCTGGGGAGTTCATCTTTCAGTGTCCTTTTTTTTTTTTTTGCCTTTTCATACTGTTCATGGGGTTCTCAAGGCAAGAATGCTGAAGTGGTTTTGACATTCCCTTCTCCAGTGGACCACGTTTTGTCAGAACTTTCCACCATGACCCGTCCGACTTGGGTGGCCCTACTTGACATGGCTTATAATTTCATTGAGTTAGACAATGCTGTAGTCCATGTGATCAGTTTGATTAGTTTTCTGTGATTGTAGTTTTCATTCTGTCTGCCTTTTGATGGATAAGGATAAGAAGCTTATGGAAGCTTCCTATTGGGAGAGACTGACTGAGGGGGAAACTGGGTCTTGTTCTGATGGCCATACTCAGTAAACCTTTAATCCAATTTTTTGTTGATGGGTGGGGCTGTATTCCCTCCCTGTTGCTTGACCTGAGATCAAACTGTGGTAATGAATGTAAGGAGACCTCCTTCAAAATGTTCCTTGCTTGTACTGCCGCATCAGTTTTTCCCACTCTGCAGCAGGATACCCCTGACCCTTGCCTCATCCAGATACCCTCTGGACACTCACAGACAAGTCTGGGTCAGTCTCTTGTGGGATCACTGCTCCTGTCTCCTAAGTCCTGGTTCACACAAGTTTCTGTTTGTGCCCTCCAAGAATCTGTTTCTCTAGTCCTATAAGTTCTGTAATCAAACACTCCCTGGGAGTCTTGGTCCCTTTTCTAGATCCCCAGGTTGGGAAATCTGTTGTGGTGCCTGGCACTTGCTAAACAGTGCTAGAATCTCTTTGGTATAATTGTTCTGCAGATTGTGGGTTATCTGCTCTGCAGCTTTATGGTGGAGTTAATGACGACCTCCTCCATGAGGGCTTATGCCGCAGGTGAATATTGCACTACCTTCAGACTTACATTTTCTTACTCATAAATACTGAATAATTAAATAGAAATATAATGATGATATTAATGACAGGAATACTTTCATGGGAGAATGGTCATCAATTGTTTCAGAACTTTAAAATACAGTGAATGGATTGATAAATTATAAGGTATTGATATATTGATCTCTTTCAACTACCATGACCTTTTCATACAGTGTTGAAGTCATCAAGAATGAGAAATGCTTGTCACATTTAGTATATGTGAAATGTTACATTATATGGAATAGATAAAGTTACTTTCTGAAAATGTTCAGAGGTTTAATATCAGTGTGTGTGTGTGTCTGCACAGGCACTTTTGCTCAGTTATGTCCAATTCTTTGTGGCCCTATGGACTGTAGCTTTCCAGGCTTCTCTGTCCATGGAGTTTTCCAGGCAAGAATACTGGAGTGATTTCCATTTTGTGCCACAGTCAATCTTCCTGAAGATTTAATACCTCCAGGTATTAAACCCTCATCTCTCGCATTTCCCACATTGGCAGGTGAATTCTTTACCTCTAGTACCACATGGGAAGCCCAGTTTAATATGTGGATGAGGGTAAGTCTAATATAAACCTGGAGAACTGCTAAGTTGCCTCAGTCGTGTCCGACTCTGTGTGACCCCAGAAGACGGCAGCCCACCAGGCTCCCCCATCCCTGGGATTCTCCAGGCAAGAATACTGGAGTGGGTTGCCATTTCCTTCTCCAATGCATGAAAGTGAAAAGTAAAAATGAAGTCGCTCAGTCGTGTTGGACTCCTAGCGACGCCATGGACTGCAGCCCATCAGGCTCCTCCGTCCATGGGATTTTCCAGGCAAGACTACTGGAGTGGGGTGCCATTGCCTGATTAAGAGGTAGAAAGAAACAGTAGAAAGTGATCCTAATAGTATAACTTGTAACAGTATGGTGCTTGGACCAGCAGCATGTGAGTCAACTTGGGAACTTTTTAGAAACACAAATTCTTAAACACACATAGGAAAAGGAGGGGCTTCCCAGGTGGCTCAGTAGTAAAGAATCTTCCTGCTAATGCAGGAGACGCAAGTTCGATCCCTGGCTTGGGAAGATAAGCCTAGAGGAGGAAATGGCAACCCGCTCCAGCATTCTTGCCTAGGAAATTCCATGGACAGAAGAGCCTGGGGATGCTACCCTCCATGGGGTCACAGAGAGTCCTACAGCAACACGAAGAACACAGCAGTGACACACTCCAAGAATGCCTAAAGCACAGACAGTTCACATAACTGCTTAAGGCCACAGAGCTAGGAAAGCAGACACTCAGGAAGCAGAAACAGTCTTTTCCTTTAAATACTATTCTGTAACCATTGATAAGTTTGTCTCTATGAACATGTAAGTTTAGAAGAGGATTAAACGTTAATTTAACACAATTAGATAGTGGAAATGATCCACATACAGCATAAGATTTAATTAAATAATTTACTTGATAAACACATTCTTCTAAATTGAAAATCAATGGTATATCACTTGAATATATATTTATTTTCTATTTGTATCAGTAACAGGTATATAATCATACTACTACAAATAATAACAAGGATAAAAATAATATTAGAAACAGGACCAGCAAATACATAGTGGATGGTTATTAAGCAGTAAACAGTGTTAAAATGGCTTTGTGTAATCACATTTTTCCTCATTATATTCCTATGAGTCAAAGACATTGAGACTTGTCAAACTTAAACACTTGTTGACACTAACACAGCTACTTAATGACAGAGTCAATATTCCAATTCTTGTTTGTCTCCAGAGATCCATTCTTGTATATAGAACAGTCTTTTGGACTCTGTGGGAGAGAGCGAGCATGGGATGATTAGCGAGAATGGCATTGAAACAAGTATAATATCATGTAAGAAACAAATCTCCAGTTCAGGTTCCATGAAGGATACAGGATGCTTGGGGCTGGTGCACTGCAATGACCCAGAGGGATGGTACGGGGAGGGAGGGGGGACAGGGTTTCCGGATGGGGGACACATGTACACCAGTGGCAGATTCATGTTGATGTATGGCAAAGCCAATACAATATTGTAAAGGAAAAATAATAAAAAATAAAAACAAAAAGACTGTGGCTTAACTAGCTGGTGGAGAGAATAATCTCTACCTCAATCAGTGGATTGGCTACACCTGTAAATGTATAATTTCAAGTAATTTTCCTGTTGTTAGTCAATAAGTCATGCCTGACTCTTTTGTGACCCCATGAACTGTAGCTCCACTAGACTCTCCTGTCCATGGGACTTCCCAGGCAAGAATTCTGGAATGGGTTGCCGTATCCTTCTCCAGGGGATCTTTCTGGGCCAGGGATCAAATCCCCATCTCTTCCATTGCAGTTGGTTCTTTACCAGTGAGACATGCAGGAAGACCCATGTGATTCTAGAGCCCTTAAAAATGCAATGCTTATATTTTTAAAAGTGTACTTCAAAGTAGTTGGACTTTTCTGCACATAATTAGTATTAAGCTCATCTTCAAAAAATCTCCTAAGCAAACTTTAAGTATTGTCTAGACAAGAGCATGTTACTAGAAACTATTGGCAAGCTCATACTGAAATGACCTTCAATATAAAGGAGAGGGTTTTGAAATATGATATAAATTTTATTACAGTTTTTAGTCAAAGTGATATACAGAAGAAGGAAATAAAAAGAAGTAAGCCAATCCATCACTTAATTACAGAAGGGACCAATGATCTTAATGTCCCTTTATACTGTTATATTATGCCAGAGTTCAGTGAGAGGATGCTTCTGAAAATAAAATTTAAGAAGTATTCAGCCACAAATATGCTCATACTGAAGACAGTTCCTGAATTCTGAAGGAATGAACTGTAATATTATTCTTTCTTTACTAATTAACATCTATTTAAGCTTTTATGCTTTCTAATATCTGACTATACAATTATTTAACTGTATTCATATTGTGAACTGATAAACATTAATGATACTCTTAAGTAAATGCACTAGCAGAGTGGCTTTCTTTATGAATTTTTAAAGGTACTGAAACAATAGTTTCATTTCAGCTTTCTCAATGTGTTTTGAGGACAAAAAGGACTAGATTTAAAATAATAAGAAACAGAATTCTCATCATTACTTCTCTGAGTCTACACAACTGAGCAACTGAACTAACTTCTCTGGAATATGTTTCTATGTAATTTATTAAAATGAATTTAAAATTTTTACATGAGGAACTTCCCTGGCTATCCAGTGGTTAAGATGTTACCTTCCAATGCAGGAGGTGTGGGTTGGATCTTAGGTCAGGGAAGTAAGATCCCATGTGCCTAGCAGCCAAAAACCAAAACATAAAACAATGTTATGACAAATTAAATCAGTTAAGTTTAGTTCAATCACTCAGTCATGTCTGATTCTTTGCAACCCCATGGACTGCAGCACACCAGGCCTCTCTGTCCATCACCAACTCCTGAAGTTTACTCAAACTCATGTCCATTGAGTCAGTGATGCCATCCAACCATCTCATCCTCTGTCATCCCCTTCTCCTCCTGCCTTCAATCTTTCCCAGCATTAGGGTCTTTTCAAATAAGCCAGTTCTTCAAATTCAATAAAAACTTTTAAATTGTTTATATTAAAACATTTTTAAGAAAATGTCTACATGACTATTTTTCATCTTTGGACAATGATTCTGTCCTTTTCACCATAGTAAAGCTAAAAGGAGTAACAACCCACACCAGAATCCTGACAGTTTTCTACTATGTTTCCTAACGTCTNAAGCCAGTTCTTCAAATTCAATAAAAACTTTTAAATTGTTTATATTAAAACATTTTTAAGAAAATGTCTACATGACTATTTTTCATCTTTGGACAATGATTCTGTCCTTTTCACCATAGTAAAGCTAAAAGGAGTAACAACCCACACCAGAATCCTGACAGTTTTCTACTATGTTTCCTAACGTCTCAGTTGACCTATACTATTATTTGATGGGTTTTCTTTAATATAAATCGAATCTCAGCAGATTTCTCTCATGCCTAGAACTTATGTTGACTCAGCAATTTCGATGTTCTTGTGTCTATCACAAAGAATAGCTTATGCCACCCACTTCTATATGCAGTTTCATTGTTGGAATTGCAAATAGTAAACAATTATGGCCAGGTTTATGTTCTTTGCAAACCAAACTTAAATTTAATACACATTGTGGTTCATGAGATCAAGCTATTGAAAGTTTCAGACTGAAAATAAAAACAATAATTTTGATAAAATTCTAAGTTAAAAAATTTCAGTGAATTATTTTGAGATATGGTTAGATACTGAACTCTGGAAAAACAGTCAGGGTTTTTCTTCACATTTTTTCCACATCTACCTTTCTGCTTTTCTTTGTTGATTTCATATTCATCTGCTGCAAAAAGTTGGGACCATGAGAGGATTTTAGTATAGCACGAATATGAGTAGATAATTGATATGAAGATTCTGATTGGTTTAGCTGTATCACTATACTTAAACAGGGATCACTGAGTCCTGCAGATAAACAGTCAACTTCATCCAAAATACATCCAAAAGAAAACTTGAGGTTTGAAGAAAGCTTTGGTTATAAAATATGAATTCAATAAAAACAAGACATTATCATTTTTAGTTATACTACTAATGTAACATGTGTTTATTAATATTACTTATTTGGATAGTTCTTAAAGCATGAAGCAAATAACATGATTGTTTTTATTTGGGGGATGGTGAGATGTGGTCCTACCAAAGCAGCTCTAAAGAAGTCACCATTCAATTGATGGGTTATCCTAACCTTGAGTTAGAGAGAATTAGAATCAAAATACTAATGTTTCCACTAAGAAAAGTAGCTAGAATTAAATATGAATAAGGACAATTTTTACATTCACAGAAAAAATGCACTAGTTGTTAAGATGATTTATTTAGTTTTATTTGATTCCATCTGATAAAGTTTTAAAGAAAGAGTAGATATTTTAGTAATTTATAGTTACTTTATCTTTAGGGAATTTAAGGGTTTTTTTTACTAAAATTAAAATAATAATAACTAGCAATTATTAGTGTACAAATTATAATGATAGAAATACTATTTTAATTTACTTTATATTTTCTAAAAGGATAAATTGAAGGCTAAAGCCAATCGGAAAGCCAATATAAAGTCAAAGTAATTTATTCACTGTCCTTCTTTTATAAAACAGATTTATTTCTCTCTGTGTTAGAATTTTCTTAAAATGCCTTGGCTTACTTTTCAATTCATTTCAGGATTTCAATTTCCTGTGAGTGCTTTCCATTTCTCACTATGTACTAAGAAAGATAGTAAAAATGGCTTAAACATAATTGTCATTTTCATGACAACACTAGAGTATTTCAAAGAATAAAAGAAAGAGACTTGAGCGCAGGCGGCTGCGGAGCCGGCTCACTTGAGCGCAGGCGGCTGCGGAGCCGGCTCACTTGAGCGCAGGCGGCTGCGGAGCCGGCTCACTTGAGCGCAGGCGNGACCTCTGACAGCATTCAGAAGTTGTTTTGTAGATTTTCCTCCGCGTTGAAATGTTCTTTGGATGAATTTGCTGGGAAGAAAGTGGTCTCCCCGTCCTATTCCTCCGCCATCTTCTCCAAAAATCCAATGTCCAGATATTGAATTGTTAAGGCGTATGTTGTTCAGTCATTAAGTCATGTCCAATTCTTTATGACCCCATGGAGTGCAGAATGCAGGCTTCCCTGCTTTTCAGTATCTATCAGAGTTTGCGCAATCTCATCCCCATTAAGTTAGTGATGCTATCTAATCGTCTCATCCTCTGTCATCCCCATCTCCACCTGCCCTAATCTTTCCCCATCATCAGGATCTTTCCCATTAGATCAGCTCTTCACATCAGGTGGCCAAAGTATTGGAGCTTCAGCATCAGTCCTTCCAATGATTGTTCAGAGTTATTTCCTTTAGGATTGACTGGTTTGATTTCCTTGCAGTCCAAGGGACTCTTAAGCGTCTTCTCCAACACCACAGTTTGAAAGCATCAATTCTTCAGCTCTCAGCCTTCTTTATGGTCCAACTTTGTCATCTGTACACGACTACCGGGGTGGGGGGGGGGAAACCAAAAACATAGCTTTGACTATACAGACCTTTGTCAGCAAGTGATGTTTCTCCTTTTTAATATGCTGCCTAGGTTTGTCATAGCTTTTCTTCCAAGGAGCAAGTGGCTTAATTAATTTTGTGGCTGCAGTTACTTTCCAGGGTGATTTGGAACTCAACATTCAAGAAATGAAAATCATGCATCCAGTCCCATCACTTCATGGCAAATAGATGAGGGAAAAGTGGAAACAGTTGAGTTTTCAGCAAACTTTTTCAATTTCCTCTGTCACATCAGGAGGTTCTTTTGATTCTCTTCACTTTCTGCCATTACAGTGTTTATCATCTGCATATCTGAGGTTGCTGATATTTCTCCCAGCAATATTAATTCCAGTTTTTGTTCCATCCAGTCAGGCATTTTGCATGATGTATTTAGCTGGGCTTACCTGCTGGTACAGTAGTAAAGATTTTGCCTGCAATGCAGGAGCTACAGGAGACATGGGTTAGATCCCTGGGTTGGGTAGATCCCTGGGTTGGGAAGATACCTGGAGGAAGGCATGGCAACCCACTCCAGTATTCTTGCCTGGGGAATCCAAGGACAGAGGAGCCTGGTGGGCTACAATTCATAGGGTCACACTGAGTTGTTAGCACATAAATNCTGCAATGCAGGAGCTACAGGAGACATGGGTTAGATCCCTGGGTTGGGTAGATCCCTGGGTTGGGAAGATACCTGGAGGAAGGCATGGCAACCCACTCCAGTATTCTTGCCTGGGGAATCCAAGGACAGAGGAGCCTGGTGGGCTACAATTCATAGGGTCACACTGAGTTGTTAGCACATAAATATGCACTCTGCATAGAAGTTAAATAAACAGAGTTACAATATACAGCCTTGAAATACTCCTTTCCCAATTTTGAGCCGTTCCATGTCTGATTCAAACTATTGTTTCTTGATTTGCTTACAGGTTTCTCAGAATGCAGGTAAGGTAGTATGGTAGTCCCATCTCTTTAAGAATTTTCCAGTTTGTTGTGAGCCATGCAGTCAAAAGCTTTAGCGTAGTCAAGGAGGCAGAACTAGATGTTTTTCTGGAATTCCCTTTTTCTGTGATCCAAATAATGTTGTCAGTTTTATCTCTGATTCCTCTGCCTTTTCTAAATACAGATGTACATCTGAAATTTCTAGGTTCAAATACTGCTGAAGTGTAGCTTAAAGGATTTTGATCATTACCTTGCTAGTATGATAAATGAGTACAATTGTCTTATAGTTTGAACATTCTTTGGCATTGCCCTTCTTTGGGATTGGAATGAAAATATGCCTTTAATATGAAACGAATTGCCAGTCCAGGTCCAATGTATGATACTGGATGCATGGGGCTGGTGCACTGAGATGACCCGGAGGGATGGTACAGGGAGGGAGGAGGGAGAGGGGTTCAGGATGAGGAACACGTGTAGACCTGCGGTGGATTCGTGTTGACGTATAGCAAAACCAATACAATATTGTAAAGTAATTAACCTCCAATTAAAATAAATAAATTTATATTTTAAAAAAGAAAATATGCCTTTAAAAATAAATCCTATAACTAAATGGGGAGAGCTTAATGGGTGATCACAATAAATAAGTTTGACTTTTTTTTTCCTATACTACTGCTACTACTACTAAGTCGCTTCAGTCGTGTCCGACTCTGTGTGACCCCACAGATGGCAGTCCACCAGGCTCCCCAATCCCTGGGATTCTCCAGGCAAGAACACTGGAGTAGAAGATCTTGATTAGTTGGACTAATATGCATGGGAGAATAAAGAAGGCAGGATAAATGAAAAAGAACATAGTGTAGAAATGCTGTTTGTGCTATACTACCAGTTGGGTTTAATGGAAAACATTTTGCCAAAGTGTGGGTTTGTGGTTTGATGGGTCTCAGTCTTCACAAGGGTTTAAGAAAGAAAATTGTCCATGCCATTTGGTTCGTGTGTTTATTGAGTGACATGACGTATATATTTCCTAGTAGAGTGTGAGATGGTGAACATGAACAGTTATTCCCAAAAGGAATTGCAAATATTTGTGCAAAACTAAAGGTACTTACAGACTGAGATGAGTTATATGGAGTGGAACAAAACTGTTGTAAATGATGCAGATTTAAGGATCATTATTACATATCTGGAATACAGAACAGACATCTGGCAAACTGACAGAATCATCTTAAAGGAAAACCAGCAAATAGTTATTTTCACTTGAAAAGGCCCAAATATTTGTTCTGTTAAAAAAAAATGTTAAAATGCTTGTTCTCAAGATGCATAAATTCCCTGGAAAATTTGTTTGCACGAGTAATTGTAACTTTTTCAAATGTGGTTTCAAATTGCAATTCTCACAAAGTATTTTATTAAATGTGTTGGCCGAGCAGTAATTTTATTTTTAAAGCTGGAAGTGTGAATATATTCCAAACTTTCTCAGACCAAGTTATAATTTATATTACTGGGTTTTGTAAGCAAAAAATAAGTATTTAGGTGAAATTTAAGTTATTTGACTACAGTTATAAATTGTACTTTATAAAAACTTCAGTTAAGTATAAAATAATTAACATTGTTTAAAGTTTACTAGCAAAAGAAAGTTGTTTGGTAATCACATTATTTTCTATTTACTTTTTTATTATATGAATTTCAAGAGTACAGCATTATAATTCAACATCTGTGTATATATTACAGAGTGATCACCCCCCACATGTCTAGTCACCATCCATCACCATACCATTGACCCTGTTTGCCCGCCATTCAAATCCCTTCCCCTCTGGTTTATGCTCTTTATGTGTTTTTTTTTTAATGCTTATTTTGATATATAATTTTGAAATCATATAAATATTTGCTTTGAGAGGCCATAATGTTGAACACATGTAGCTTAAGTTATAGTTTAACAATAATCTTATTTTGTTTACTCTTTGCTTAGGGATGTAACTGATGTTTTTATAAAATTTTTCCACATAATAGTTGAGACAAAAATCAATTTAGGACACAGAAACAGTCACAAATATTTTTATAATTGGATACATTACTGGAGCTTCCCTGAGCAATTTTACATATGTCTTAGATATATCAAATGCAATGCTGGAGATCTCTGTATACTTAATGAGTGCTTATCTATTTATCTACATATTTCCTTGGTAATGAAGTGATATTTATTCACCAAAATGTTAAAAAGTTAGGCATAAATATTTCCTCAATGACTATCCAAGAATATTTTAGCATTTTAAACTTCTACTGCCATAATCACTCGGTTCTAATCTCAGTGACTCTTACTTTGCCCTCCTTCAGTATATCTCCAGATTCTGTGCTGTGTTGTTGTTATTTTCTAGCATGTTCTCAGATTTATCTCACAAGTTCACTTAGAATATTTGAATATGGAAGGGATCTGTGAGCTTAAAATTTTGATAAAATAATGGTGAAACATCATTATTTTATATTTTTAAATTTTTTCAACAGTGATGGATAGGGGATTAAGAGATATAAGCTATTATGTAGAAAATAAACTGGAAGGATATATTGTACAAATCAGGGAATATAGCACATACTTTATAATAACTTTGAATTGAGTATAACTTTAAAATTGTGAATCACTATGACATACATTTGTAATATTGTATATCGACTTTACTTCAATAAAAAGATATTGGGTTTAGTCTTATAAATGCTATCTAGAAGTGTTTCATTAAAATAAAGAACTGAAGGAAAATTATATTATTAAGAGTTTTGAAGGACTCAACATTTTCAAAAAGAATTAAGACACAAAAAGGAAAAGTTACCCATACGTTTTTTTTTTTTTTTTTTT